>CM031372.1:44319657-44619600 GCA_018208015.1 Medicago ruthenica
GTTTTCTTTTAGAAAACGGAGAATGTTCTTGAACGAAATAAGTTATAACGTCTATGGGACGTAATCATAGTTACTTATGGGATTGTAGTTACTCAAAGAATACAAGCATGAATTAAAGAGTTAATAGAGTGATCTTGGTTGACGTGGTTTTGTCTCAAGTATATTTTGATTAAGTGTGACGTTCTATTAGTTGGACAATGATGAAGCGATGTACCGTGTATCCGATAGTAGTGTACACGTATTCGAGCGTGTATGGAAGCTATGTGCTATGGACTGCATTATATGATGATATGTTAGACGGCTTATGCCACACGTTACTTATATTGGATTTTCATAAGTTTGAAAGTATTGGTAAAGAAGAAAGTTCCTAAGATCTTTGGCTACATGTTATTGTTGATTTATTAATCGGAGCATAACTGACTTATGTGATTTCTCGAGCTTAAGGATTCCCGCAGTGGGAATGTGAGCAAAGCTTACGGTTGTGATAATAGCTACACCAGGACAACAGAAAGAAAGGAACGTAAACCAGAAGTTCAGCCACCACTTTGATTTTGAATCGTGGAGATAGTTGTAATAGATTTCAATTCCGTTTGAGAATATTCAATACCAGATACCTTCCAGTGTGAGAATAAATTTATGTGAAGGATGATACAAATGTAACAGTAACAGGTCGTCTTACGAGGCGAAAGTTAAAGACAAGAATTTTGTTGAACTGAAGACAATGTAATAGATTCCTCGGAAATTTGAGATAATTGAGGAAAAAACAGTTTGACTCGACGTCTTCAGGGTAATATGGAATGGTTAATGAAAGAAGAACTGATAGAATTCGGTAAAGGAAATCCAAGATTTAATAATTCTACTTTGGATTTACAAGAAATATGTGGGATAGAGGACATAATCAGATAATAGGAATAAGTTGGTTCAGATAACCATACGTCTTAGCAAGTGATAGTTATGTAACAAGCACCGAATCTTTCGGCAGGAAAGAAATTGTCATACGTTATGGTTTGTAGAAATGGGAATCATGGCTAAAGAACAAGTTTTAACCAGTATGGTTTAATCAAGGTACGTGATTAATCTATATGTCAGACTCTGGAGTTGCCATGGAATTCAAATAAGCTAATAGAATTGGAGATTTTCATAGTAGAGAAAGAGGTAGAAAGGATTTAACTTTCAGGATCTCATAAGGATTTTCTAAATTTCGAGGACGAAATTTCTTTTAAGGGGGGTAGAGTGTAATATCCCGCTTAGAAGTATCAGTCATAAGCGTTAGAAACTTCGTTTGCAAGCAATGGCAAAGTGGTAATAAGAGAAGTGGCATAGTTGTAAATAAGGGGAAAAGGCTAATTGGATAAATATGAATATTTCTAAGGTTTTCTACTCATTGTCTCACTCCAAAATCTGAATATTGCTCTTCCTTTCTTCTCTCAATTTCGCCCCCTTCCTCACCACTATCATCATCATCATCTTTTTAGAATCAAACTACCACCTAAACTCTTGGGAACCAAGTAAGCTTATGTTGGTAAATTTTGAAGCAAGAAGAAGAAGGATAAGCCAAGGATTAGAAGTTGTCTTGAGTAGAGGCTTGGGACTTGAAGCTAGGGTTTGATTTTCTCAACTTAGCAAGCATCTTGTGGGATTAAGGTGAGCTCCTAGTGGGTTTTAGAACCCTCCTTGTTTAAGTTTGGAGTTTATAGTTATATGATCAATTTTGTGATACATAGAACCCTAATTCCCTTTGATGGTTTTTCCTTGATTAAACATGTTATAAGTTGTTTATAGGACTTAGAAATATGCCATAAGCTGTATGATGTTTGGGTGTGTTGGATTGTACCAAAAATGGTGGAAAACATGTTTTGAACTAGCCCTATACTGTCCAACTGCAGGTAAAATCGTGTCACGATTTTACCAGCGTGTCACGATTTTACAGGCAGAAACCAACACGATTTCTGGGTATGAAATCGTGACACGATTGCCAAATCGTGTCACGATTGCCCGATCGTGTTACGAATCGTGTCACGATTTTGAAGGGGACAGAACATGAAAAAATTCTTTCACTTTTCTTACACCATTTCAGTCATCCAATGCTATCCCAAACTCATTAAGCGATGTGTAATGGCTATGTATCTCTTTTAAACGTTAAAGGACCTATCCCTTAGAGTATGATTAGATCATTAGGGAAGGCTTATGGCTTGATGAATTGAGAGCCTAAAGAGGTGAACAAAGTTATAGAAGTGTTCCTTTGGAATACATAGGCATGGGAATGTTACAGCAATCATAGTTAAAGATATGTTTATAGTGTTGGTTCTCCAACAATAATAGGTGACTCATGAGAACGATGAGCCAAGAATCTTAGGTTATATGTTATACGTCATAGAAATGTTATACGATCATAGTACGGATTATATGATTATATGTCAAAGTTAAAGAATTAAAGATCAAAGCTATTGGCGTGCTTGCACGTTTCACAGTCATAGGGCGTGTTCATCAGACTCCGGGATTCGCCGGATGGGACTTCTCCGAGAGGGTTGTCCACACGTTTCATAGGGAGTCCGGTGTTAGCCTGATATGATAGGAATTTCACCGGTTTAAAGGGAGACGTATCTCGGGGTTGCTCCACCCGGGGTGCCCTCCGTAAAATGAACTCAGATTAATTGTTTGTTCAACGCTAACAGCTAACATAAAACTGCTATCGAACTGTTTATATGTTTTATGTTTTATAGTTATAGTCAAAGTTACAGTTACAGTTATAGTCACAGGAAACTTACAGTTATAGATATAGACAGTTATCAGAAAGTGATCCTAGGTTTTCCCCTTGATCACTAAATTAAAGTTATAGGCAGATTACAGTTATGATTATAGACAGCTACAGCAAAGGTTATAGGCAGTTTAAGTTACAGTTATAGGAGGACTTATAATCATAGGCAGATAAAGACTTGGCGATCCTTGGAAATCCCCGAGATTGCCAAGGTAGGCATGGCGACCCTAGGTTCACTAGGAACTAATCATCATGTCTCGTATTACATATTAAATATACGTATTCATTTCATATTCGTTTTCATCTTTACATATCACAAAGTTAGAAGTTAGCGTTGAACAAACAATACATTATCTTGGTTCATTTTACGGAGTGCATCCGGGTGGAGTAACCCCGAAGTACATCTCCCATCATACCGGTGAAATTCCTATCATATCAGGCTAACACCGGACTCCTCTTATCTTTGTGTAGGCAACCCTCTCGGTGAAGCCCCATCCGGCATAATCCGGAGCCTGCTGGACACAACTTGCATGTAGACAACCCTCTCGGAGAAGTCCCATCCGGCGTAACCCGGAGCCTGCTGGACATGCTTAATCTTTTAACATACGTGTGGACAATCCTCTCGGAAGAGTCCCATCCGGCGAAACCCGGAGTCTGATGAACACGTTTAACATCGTCTTATAAATTACGTGTGGATAGCCCTTTCGGAGAAATCCCATCCGGCATAATCCGGAGTCTGATGAACACGTTATCATATTCTTTATCATTAAGTTCTTATCATTTCGTTCACACGCATATCTATTACGTTTCATATTTCCTTGTGCATATCTAATGCATACTTTAAAGCTTAACCTATTAGAGGTTCTTAACTATAAGCATAGTATCATTCTTGTGTTTGGTACACGATAAGTACCATCTTAATTCTCTTTAACCTATAGTAGGTTTCTAAACTTGAATACTATATCGTTCTTTGGCTTGCTCTTACTTAATTGAGTGATTGAGTGATGCCTAGTAAGGGATAAGCTCTATACTAGCTCTTATTCTTCTCTATAACATCTTGTGGATTAAGGCATCCATCCTCTCAACCTTGTGCTCTATAATAATGATCTATACATTCTCAAGGAGAGGTCTTTAGATGCTTAATAGCAATGCTTAACCATTACACGTTGTTCCTTGAGCCCGAAGCAGTATTGGATAGCCGAAACGGTGCAAGTAAAATTGAAAAACAACATAATCCTGTCCCCTTCAAAATCGTGACACGATTTTGGAATCGTGTCACGATTCCATGCCCAGAATTCGTGTTGGTTTCTGCCTGTAA
The DNA here is from genome assembly GCA_018208015.1 of Medicago ruthenica. Classification (NCBI taxonomy): domain Eukaryota; kingdom Viridiplantae; phylum Streptophyta; class Magnoliopsida; order Fabales; family Fabaceae; genus Medicago; species Medicago ruthenica. Next base: position 44,323,734 of record CM031372.1, read on the forward strand.
AATTGTGACACGCTGGTAAAATCGTGACACGATTTTACCTGCAGTTGGACAGCATAGGGCTAGTTCAAAACATGTTTTCCACCATTTTTGGTCTATCCAATCATGCCCAAGCATCATACAACTTTAAGGGATCATTTCTAATGCATATTAACATATCACAACATGTAATGATCAAGGATTACTCATAACATATAACTAGGGTACTAAAATTGTAAACTTTACTCAAGTGCTAAACACTCATGAATATTCATCAAAGTGGGTTCTATAACCCCTAGGGAGCTCACCTAGATTGCTAGCTTCCTTGCCAAGCTCTCAACTTTAAAACCCTAGCTTGCTCCTCTTTCCTCTTCTCTTGATTCTTCTTCAATTCTCCTTGTTTCTTTCTCTTGTTCTAGCTTTCCACACAAGCTTGCTAGCATGCTCTTTCTCACATGAATTGGAATGAAATCTTGATGAGTGAAGGAAGGAGGGGTGAGGCGTGTAACTAGAAGAAGGGAGGGAGAGGGAGGCTGAAAATGGAAGGGTGAAATGAAGATAAAGACAACAAGAAATATCTTGTTTCTTTCTTAAACAATCTCCTCTATTCACAAAAATGCCATTCCACTTAATTACTAACTTGCCATGCTTGTTTCATCAGGTTCCAATACTAATAATCGATACTTATAAGCGGGATATTACACTTGCCATATAAATAAACCCATAACTGACAATTTACCAAATTGTCCCTTGCTTAAAACATTTCTGATACATCGTCTCAATATTAATAAATATTCGAGTCTTAGGCGGGATGTTACAACCTACCCCCCTTAAAGAAATTTCGTCCTCGAAATTTAGAATCCTCTATCATATATGAATTAATCTCCCATACTACTTCCTTCATTAGCCAAGACTCCAGTTCGTCTTACTTATCGGAATCCCTTAGATTTTCAATTCTATAAGTCGAATGTTTTCGACAATCTTTTCGTTACCTGAAGCGCTTGATGTGCATTACACTTTTCTTGCGTAGTAGAATATAAGACTGTCCGAACCATCACATCCAATCTTGCTGACCATATCCTTATTTATACACTTCTTGCAAACCCAAACTAGAGTTATCCAATCCTAACACTTGTGCTGAATCTTATAATCTCGTCATAGTCCGCGTAATCTTACTTTGACGACATTGGACTTTCTTACTATCCTCGACGATTCCATTGAATTCTTATACTCGATCCTTGCCTTATACAACGGCATCCTACATATATGGTTTACCATAATTATACCATTCTTTAATGAGAGTAAAACTACCGCACTACCTCCATTATACAATTACAAGGAGGAGGCATCTTGGTGTATTACTTTCCATAATCTTAATCATTGCTTCCACTATGGAATTCCTCAAGGGCTCGAGAAAACTTACTGATTACCCGCGTTCTGCTTCGATTGATCTATGACGTTACTTATCTTAATAACTTAGGAGTCATTCTTCATACTAGGAGTTTGCCAATCTCCCATCGTTCTTGTCACAACTTATTCTCGTTTTCTTATCGTAGCATAAATGTTTTCTACACCGATAATCCCATTAACTTATAGGAATTTAGTCCAAGTGATGAGTGGCTTAAATCGTCTCACATATCATTATATAATATATATCATAGCATATAACTTACATACATAAGCGAGCACGTGTACACTTTACATTACCTCATCTTTGTCCGACTAATGGGACATCATTCTTAATCTTAACATATTTGAGACACTACCACATCAATTGGGAATCTTTTCTTACTCTTAACTCATTTCGTAACATCCGGGATTTGCCTTTCAACTGGCTTGCCAGGTTTGCCCCGCCAATGTTACTCATGTTTATTCTTAAGTATACAACAACCTACGATGTAAATTTATGGTTGCAATTCACCGGTATCACAAACTTATTTCTCGTTTTGGACGTCAAATTCAAAATCCTTATTTTCAACAGAAAACTCTACTTGATTGCTACCCAATAGCACACTCAGTCTTTAATCCTTTAATCATAACCTGACATTACGCAGCCCTTTACCGTGGTCTACGAATAACTTTTAATCTACGTAAAAGTTCTCCTTCCTTTACTGGTGAACATTAAGTTCAAGACTTCCGAAATCTTCGACTAATATAGGTTAACATGACATGGTTACAACATGGAATTAAACTCACTCGCCACTGCATTGTCGTATCTGGTGAAGGCCTCTATTCAAATATTTCATTCCTCATGGATTTCGAGGTTTAAAGTATTCATCAACTTAACTTCCATAACTTTCCATTAGAACTCATGATATGTTCAAATCGCTTATACTTACTACTATCCCGTATAATAGGAATTAAGCACTTAACATCTTTTCATACTCTAAGCCTCAGCTTAGCGTTGATCATTATATCATTCTTGGATTACCACTCCGCTGCGCCACTCTGATTTTTAACACTCGAGTTAGCATCGGAGGAAGACTTCACTATTGTCACATAAAATTCCGTCGATCAATCATTTTTCTCTATCACTTTGTAATCACTGTAACAAATTTGTCTGACGTTACCATTTCTCTTGGTCAGCTCTTCATGTAAAATCATTAAACATTGCAGAAACCCGACTGTAAATATATCTGAGGCAACTTAAATTCATGTACATCCATTTGTGGCAACTTCTAAAAACACTTATAGCTTCTGAAGGTTCACATCTTTCATTGAGTCTTGTTACTATTCGTTCTATCTTTATCCGTAATGATTTCATATTCATAATCTTTCCGAGACAACATCAGTCTCCATAACTCTATTATGTCCCTTAAGTTACCCTTGAGTTTCTACGGAACAATCCGTCTTGGAATATATTCAAACTCTTACCGGTTCTCTTGTACGCCCAAAAAGGTTACATCTCTTCGAGCACCCGATTATTCAATCTTAAACTTCTGCACTTATCATTATCTATTGGATTCCTCCAATACCGTTTATTGTATTCACAATTCAAATCTGGATCTTATTACTGCCCTCGGAAATCAATCGACACGGGGTGATCTCTTTCAGCTTCTATAATATTTGTGGAAGGAAACTTTTCGGTTGAGAATATATAACTCCTTAACATTAACCTCAATTCTTACCTTTCATATTCAAGACGATCCTTCGTATCTTAGAATTTCAACATACTTTCTCGGTTGAAATTCCGATCAAGGTGGTTCAACTTTGTTCGTCCATCAGTTTTGCTAAATTCCAACGACTAATTATTCAATATCCACCTATCATTGAGTAATATTCCGGTTAAACTTAACTTATTTCCAATCTTCTTACTATAAGCAATATCTGAAAATCTGATTCACGCTTCGATATGCAACGGGTCTTATTATCACCTCTTAATCATCCATCTTAGTTCTTAGGTTGCATACCATCTTCTCTCCTCAATTCACAAATCCGGCATTTGGTTCGGGAGGTACGGCTGATTTGATGGGGTTAAACTTACTGGCGATTCACGCTCAATGACCACACTTGAGTGGTTAGTTTCATCTATTCAAATAACTCACTTAGTCCATAATTAATTCTCTTAACTGTCCAGACATTAAAATCTCATCCGATTCAAGTTCGATTCTTCAACTCTGTACTCAGAATTGTTACTTAGTCCACACTTCACTTTAACTTCTCAAGCTACCGTTTCCGTCAAGGTTCCACGTCATATCCTAGAGCATTCCATGATTCCTTAATCCTTATGTCTTCCGCAGACGAGGCATCGTCCAACGATGCGTCCAACTGGGTTGAGGCGCTTCATCTCACTGTTAAATATCCTTTATGTCTCTAAGACCTTGCCACTATCAGGCTTCGTCACTTTACAGTTTGATGGCCACCATTAGCATGATTACTTCTTCGCCAATTCCGTCTTAAAATCCGACACCTTAATCTTCGCCTTTCATACACTTCATTCCTCCTTGGTCACATTCAGCTCTCAGACATTTATCCTAACTGTCATATACTAGATTGAGTTGATCAGGCTCAACTAGATGTGACCTTTAGAACAATATCCGGAACCCAATGGTCCCACTACTTTTATTGAAACTTTAATGACCCAAGGCACGGTCTGAATCGACCTGCTCTGATACCAATTGTAACACCCATACTAAATTATCTAGAATATTTAGCATGCGTATTAATCTGATATCGGATACATTAAAATTTTCATTAATAATAATACATACAATACAACTGAAAGGGGTACAAGTAGCTCGTTTATACATTTATCCAAAATCACATACAATTACTAAAACATATACTGTTATACTTCTGCTGCTTGACTGCGACGAGCAACTGCACTCCATCCAGCGTCTTCCTGAAGAACTTCATCTGTAAGTCTCTTGCTAACCTGCAAGCCTGCACCAGAAGGATCGGGGTGAGACATAACGTCTCAGTAAGCTCCAACCCAACCTACTGTTGGCAACCACGGGGGAAACCTAGGGTCGCCATGCCTACTCTTAGCGATCTTGGGGATACCTACGATCGCTGTCATTCTTTACATATATCGCGATCAAGGGGAAAACCTAGGATCGCTTCATTGTCTTATCTCATGCATTTCATACTCTATTCTTATCTCAGTCTTATACGTAGTGATCTTGGGGACATCCTATGATCACATCGCGTTCACTAGGAACTAATCATCATGTCTCGTATTACATATAAAATATACGTATTCATTTCATATTCGTTTTCATCTTTACATATCACAAAGTTAGAAGTTAGCGTTGAACAAACAATACATTATCTTGGTTCATTTTACGGAGTGCATCCGGGTGGATGTAACACCCATACTAAATTATCTAGAATATTTAGCATGTGTATTAATCTGATACTGGGTACATTAAAATTTTCAATAATAAATACAATAATACATACAACTGAATGAGTACAAATTTGCTCGTTATACAATTATCCAAATATCATAACATACACTTCTATATACATATACAATCTGTCAGCCTCCTGAGCTTGTTCTTGACGAGCGTCTGCACTCCATCCAGCGTCTTCCTGAAGATCTTCATCTGAAAACCACGTGGCTACCTGAAAACCTGCACCAGAAGGATAGGGATGAGACATAATGTCTCAGTGAGCTCCTACCCTACCTACTGTTGGCAACCTCGGGGAACCTAGGGTCGCCGTGCCTACCTCGGCGATCTTGGGGATACCTATGATCGCCAAGTCTTGTCTTTACTTATTTTGCGATCAAGGGGAGAACTAGGATCACTGCATATCTTAATCTTATCTCATCATAGGCTAACTTGACTTATCTCATACTTAGTGATCAGGGGGAAAATAACTATGATCACTTCTTATTACTAGGAACTAATTGTCCTATTTCTCAATACTTATGCAAATAAACGTATTCATCTTTTCATATCTTAAAGTTAGAGGTTAGCGTTGAACAAACAATAATTATCTGGGTTCATTTTACGGAGTGCATCCGGGTGGAGTAACCCCGAAGTACATCTCCCTTCTAACCGGTGAAAATTCCTATCATATCAGGCTAACACCGGACTCCTCTTGTCGTCGTGCGGTCATCCTTGCGGAATAACACGTCCCACTAGCGTGAACCTCCTGTGTCCCACTAGCGTGAACAACAGAAGACACGACTTAATAATCTTAACTTATGCGTATACCTCCCATGTCCCACTAGCGTGAACGATGAGAGACGCAAATTAAAATATCTTTTAACTTATGCATGAACCTTTCGTGTCCCACTAGCGTGAACGACGAAAGTCACGACTTAATATTCTTCCTTAATAGTCTTTACTTTTGCGTGAACCATTCGTGTCCCACTAGCGTGAACGACGAAGGCCACGGCTTATATCTTTAATAATCCTTGAATATTAACCTATAAAGGTTCTAAACTTAATTATTGGATCATTCTTATTTCTCATTAATTCTTAACTATTGTACTTGAAAGTACGTCTAATAATCTACCATAAGCTTTGCATATTAAATGCATTTCTTGAGGGAACTAATCTTCCAAATCATAACCTATATGTATAGGATCATAGGCTTATCGTTATCATAAGCCACTACATAGTTGCTAGATCATTTGCATATTCGTCTAGACTTTACCCTCTTAATTCAGACTAATCTAAGTCAATGCATAATCCTTGTTCCATACATTTTCATCCTTTTTGGGAGCCTCTTGAATGTGTTAAAATGGTGGAGAATGTTTCTAAAATGTTTACGGAGAAAACGGATGCGAAAAACCATGCCTACGCGTCCCAGAACACCCAAAACAGCAAAGCTGTCAAGTGCTGTCTGGGCCTCCGTGCTTGTAGCGACAAGCCTGCGCTTGTAGCGACAAGCCTGCGCTTGAAGCGACAAGCCTGTGCTTGTAGCGACAGTAGGCAGAATAAAATTATGCCTGGTCGCTGTAGCGAGCTCCAGCTCGCTGTAGCGACCATGACAGGTCCAGAAATCTCAAAAATGGTATTTTTCATCATTCCAAGCCATCCTAACACACCCAAGCTTCCCAAATGGCATAAAAAGGATTTTCTTAAGCTTATAAATCATCTAAACATGGCTGGAACAAGGAATTAGCAATTTAACATAAATTAGGGCACTTTTATAAAAATTACTCTAAGAGTAAACAACTCTCAAATGGGTTATAAAACCCTAGGGAGCTCACCTTTGCCTTGATTGGTGCTTGCTACAACTGAAATCCAAACCCTAGCTTCAAACTACCTCTTCTCTTGATTCTTCCTCTTGATCTAGCTTTCCAACACTTGAGCTTGCTTGCATAATCTCACAAGAGCTTAGGTGAGGCTTTGATGGATGATAACAAGGATGGTGTGGCGTGAGAGTGAGGGGAAGAGGGAGAGAAACCAGATTTGGAGAGAGTGAGGGAAGAGAAGAGTGAGGAAAATATCTTCCCCCTTCTTTTTTAAATAAACTCCTCCTTCCCTTTATTTACGAAAATGCCATTGCTTGCTCTACAATCTTCTAACACCGATAACTGTTACTTCTAAGCGAGATATATATATACACTTGCCATATAATTAAATCCATTAACTGTCAACTTACCAAATTGTCCTTTGCTCAAAACATTTCTGATACATCGTCCCAATATTAATAAATATTCGAGTCCTAAGCGGGATATTACAATCTACCCCCCTTAAAGAAATTTCGTCCTCGAAATTTAGTTTCCACTATCATATATGAATGAATCTCTCACACTACTTCTTTTACTTGCCCGAAACTCCAGTTTGTCTTGATTATCGGAATCCCTTGGATTTCCAACTCTCTATATGTCAAATATACTCGACAACTTCTCCTTCAACTGAAATGCTTGTGATGATTTGCATAACTCTTACGTAGTAGGATGTGAGGTTATCTGTACCATCGTATCCAACTCGCTTGACCACGTTCCTGGTTCATACATTTCTGCAAATCCAATCTGGAGTTGTCCAGCTCTGACACTTGTACTAATTCTTATAAATACCTTCATAGTCCATGTAATCTTACTTTGACGACATTAGATCGTTCTCATTGTCCTCAAATATTCCCATTAATTATTATCTTTATCTTTCGTCTCATACGACGACATCACTTATCTTAATAACTTAGAAATCATCCTCCATTACTTGGAGTTTACTAATCTCCCATCTTTCTTGTCACTACTATTCTCGAATTATGGCCGTAGCATAAATATTTTATGTATTGGTAAATCCAAACTCATAGCAGTTTAGCCCGAGTGATGAGTAGTAATCATCTCACATAACACCACATGGTATATTTCATAGCATATAATTTACATACATAAGCGAGCACGTGTACACTACTGATGGGTACACAATACATCATCTCATCCTTGTCCGACTGACGGGACATCATTCTTGATCTTATCATATTTGAGACACTACCACATCAATTGAGAATCTTTTCTTTTACTCTTAATTCATTTTGTAACATCCGGGATTTGCCTTTCAACTGGCTTGCCAGGTTTGCCCCGCCAATGTTACTCATGTTTATTTCTTGACCATCGAGTCCAAGATCCTGACTCTCGAAAGAAAGTTCTACTTGATTGCTACCAAAATAGCACACTTAATCTTTAATCCTTTTTCAAAACCTGAACTTACGTAGCTCTTTACTGTAGACTACGAGTGACTTTTAATCTGCATAAAAGTCCTTCTTCTTTTACTGGTGAACATTAAGTACATTAATTCCGAACCCTTCCGTTAAGATATGGTTGATATTAACGAATCTATTCTGGTAAAAACCTTCATACTTAAACATTCCTGATTGCGTACCACTATTGCCAAAACACGTCACATAGCTGAAAATCTGCTACAGTACTATCTGAGTAGTTTAAGTATTGTCTGATAAGTATATATAATACTAACATAACCTGATACATGTGACATGTTGACATAGCGAGGTACAACGTGGATTAAACTCATATGTCACTGCATCGTTGTTTCTGATCAACGCTTCAATTCGAAGATTTACCGTCTTGCACGTGCAACTTTTACAGATGTTACCTTATATTTACCCCTTTTTGACTAAACTTACTCTTCAAGTACCGCATTAGTGGTGACTTTCCTTGCTCTAGACTTATTGTGCTAGAAACATATCATTCTTATTCTTATCACAGAATCTTAAACTGCTTCAATTTCCATTTCTCTCGAGTCTCGAGGTTTGAAATATCCCTCGGCTTTACTTTTAAAATTTCCTTCTAGAACTTATAACAAGTTCGAGTCGTCACTGCTCACTGATATTCTGTGGTTCACCTGACAAGGACTACACAAGCATCCTTGTTCTCTAAGCTTCAGTTTAGAATTGTTAGTTAACTCATCCTGGAATTACTTTTCCGCTGCGCAACTCTGGTCTAACAAAACACTTTGGAGTAGGAGTAATACACCATTATTAAATTCTCTGGCTGACTTGTTCCTTAACAACTTGTAGCTATCACAGCAGATTCATCTTACGTTCATTGATCCTCTTGTGGCTTAAACCACCTGTTTAACTTACTGATTGATCGTCACCTGACACTGTACTTCCTTTCGGACATAAACCATATACTCACTTACTCTCACGATAAAACGCCAGAACCTGTAAACGGTTTCCAACAACTGTCAAGAGTTCAACAATGTTCCTGTCAAACAGTTTATACTCTGGTTCTAACTTTACTTTCCATATCCTGAATTCCGTAACCATCTCTTGGCCAGTTCCTTATGTATAATCACTAAAACATTGCGCAACCCGACTGAAAGCTTGCTTGAGACAACTTAAATTCACACACACAAACACTTGTGTCAACTTCTAAAACGACTTATGGTTTCTGGAGGTTCACATCTTTTACATATACTGAATCTACTGAGGGTTTGAGTCCCATTACTAATCGTTCTATCTCTATCCATAAGGATTTCATACCCATAATCTTTTCAAAACAATTACGGTCTCTATGGTTTTACCATACCTCTTAGGTTACCTTCGAATCCCTCCAGTTAATTGATCTTGAACTTCAATACTTCATCATTACTTTTGTTTCATTCAACTACTCGTTACGACATTCTCATTTCAGATCTTGATCTTAACATTTGAGTAATTATACATATAGTTGAACAATCCGAAATCTATACCTTATTACCGCCCTCGGAACTTATCAACACGAGGTGACCTCTTTAAGCTTCTAGAATAACCGTGGAAGAAAACTCACCAGTTGAAAACTTAAAACTCACTAGCATTAACCTCAATCTTAACCTTTCGTTGAATAAAATTTCAGTTAAGCTTAGCTTATTTCCAATCTTCTTACTAATAATTCACATATGAATATCTGATTCACGCCTCGATATGCAACGGGTCTTATTATCAACACTTATTCATCCATCTTAGTTCTTAGGTTGCATACCAACTTCTTTTCTTAATTCCCAAATCTAGCATTTATGGTTCGGAAGGTGCAGCTGATCTGATGGGGTTAAACTTACTTGCGAGTCATGCTCAAAGACCACCCTTGAGTGGTTAGTTTCATTCGTCCAAATAATTCGCTTAATCCATAATTTTCTCTTAACTGTATGGACATTAAAATCTCATCCGATTGGAGTTTGGTTCTCAGCACTCTATCTTTGCTGGAAGTCTAGAGGTTTCAAAAACCGACCGATAATTCCTCATTTTGAGTCTCTAGGTTTGGTACCACAATTCCTTAACTCTGTACTCAGAATTGATACTTAATCCACACTTCACTTTAACTTCTCGAACTGCGGTTCCCGTTAAGGTTCCACGTCACTCCTTAGAGTATTCCATAATTTCTTAATCCGTATGTCTTCCGCAGACGAGGTTTCGTCCAACAACGCGTTCAGCTGGGTTGAGGTGCTTCACCTTACCTTTTTAAATATCTTTTATGTTTCTGAAATCTTGCCACTAACAGACTTCGCTACCTCATGGTTGATGGCCACCATTTGGCATTGAATACTTCTTCGCCAATTTCGTCTTAAAATTCTATCACCTTAATCTTCGCCCTTCACACACTTCATTCCTCCTTGGTCACATTCAGCTCTCGGACATTTATCCTAACTGTCATATACTAGATTGAGTTGATCAGGCTCAACTAGATGTGACATTTAGAACAACATCCGGAACCCAATGGTTCCACTACTTTTATTGAAACTTTAATGACCCAAGGCACGGTCTGAATCAACCTGCTCTGATACCAATTGTAACACCCATACTAAATTATCTAGAATATTTAGCATGTGTATTAATCTGATACTGGGTACATTAAAATTTTCAATAATAAATACAATCATACATACAACTGAATGAGTACAAATTTGCTCGTTATACAATTATCCAAATATCATAACATACACTTCTATATACATATACAATCTGTCAGCCTCCTGAGCTTGTTCTTGACGAGCGTCTGCACTCCATCCAGCGTCTTCCTGAAGATCTTCATCTGAAAACCACGTGGCTACCTGAAAACCTGCACCAGAAGGATAGGGATGAGACATAATGTCTCAGTGAGCTCCTACCCTACCTACTGTTGGCAACCTCGGGGAACCTAGGGTCGCCGTGCCTACCTCGGCGATCTTGGGGATACCTATGATCGCCAAGTCTTGTCTTTACTTATTTTGCGATCAAGGGGAGAACTAGGATCGCTGCATATCTTAATCTTATCTCATCATAGGCTAACTTGACTTATCTCATACTTAGTGATCAGGGGGAAAATAACTATGATCACTTCTTATTACTAGGAACTAATTGTCCTATTTCTCAATACTTATGCAAATAAACGTATTCATCTTTTCATATCTTAAAGTTAGAGGTTAGCGTTGAACAAACAATAATTATCTGGGTTCATTTTACGGAGTGCATCCGGGTGGAGTAACCCCGAAGTACATCTCCCTTCTAACCGGTGAAAATTCCTATCATATCAGGCTAACACCGGACTCTTCTTGTCGTCGTGCGGTCATCCTTGCGGAATAACACGTCCCACTAGCGCGAACCTCCTGTGTCCCACTAGCGTGAACAACAGAAGACACGACTTAATAATCTTAACTTATGCGTATACCTCCCATGTCCCACTAGCGTGAACGATGAGAGACGCAAATTAAAATATCTTTTAACTTATGCATGAACCTTTCGTGTCCCACTAGCGTGAACGACGAAAGTCACGACTTAATATTCTTCCTTAATAGTCTTTACTTTTGCGTGAACCATTCGTGTCCCACTAGCGTGAACGACGAAGGCCACGGCTTATATCTTTAATAATCCTTGAATATTAACCTATAAAGGTTCTAAACTTAATTATTGGATCATTCTTATTTCTCATTAATTCTTAACTATTGTACTTGAAAGTACGTCTAATAATCTACCATAAGCTTTGCATATTAAATGCATTTCTTGAGGGAACTAATCTTCCAAATCATAACCTATATGTATAGGATCATAGGCTTATCGTTATCATAAGCCACTACATAGTTGCTAGATCATTTGCATATTCGTCTAGACTTTACCCTCTTAATTCAGACTAATCTAAGTCAATGCATAATCCTTGTTCCATACATTTTCATCCTTTTTGGGAGCCTCTTGAATGTGTTAAAATGGTGGAGAATGTTTCTAAAATGTTTACGGAGAAAACGGATGCGAAAAACCATGCCTACGCGTCCCAGAACACCCAAAACAGCAAAGCTGTCAAGTGCTGTCTGGGCCTCCGCGCTTGTAGCGACAAGCCTGCGCTTGTAGCGACAAGCCTGCGCTTGAAGCGACAAGCCTGCGCTTGTAGCGACAGTAGGCAGAATAAAATTATGCCTGGTCGCTGTAGCGAGCTCCAGCTCGCTGTAGCGACCATGACAGGTCCAGAAATCTCAAAAATGGTATTTTTCATCATTCCAAGCCATCCTAACACACCCAAGCTTCCCAAATGGCATAAAAAGGATTTTCTTAAGCTTATAAATCATCTAAACATGGCTGGAACAAGGAATTAGCAATTTAACATAAATTAGGGCACTTTTATAAAAATTACTCTAAGAGTAAACAACTCTCAAATGGGTTATAAAACCCTAGGGAGCTCACCTTTGCCTTGATTGGTGCTTGCTACAACTGAAATCCAAACCCTAGCTTCAAACTACCTCTTCTCTTGATTCTTCCTCTTGATCTAGCTTTCCAACACTTGAGCTTGCTTGCATAATCTCACAAGAGCTTAGGTGAGGCTTTGATGGATGATAACAAGGATGGTGTGGCGTGAGAGTGAGGGGAAGAGGGAGAGAAACCAGATTTGGAGAGAGTGAGGGAAGAGAAGAGTGAAGAAAATATCTTCCCCCTTCTTTTTTAAATAAACTCCTCCTTCCCTTTATTTACGAAAATGCCATTGCTTGCTCTACAATCTTCTAACACCGATAACTGTTACTTCTAAGCGAGATATATATATATATACACTTGCCATATAATTAAATCCATTAACTGTCAACTTACCAAATTGTCCTTTGCTCAAAACATTTCTGATACATCGTCCCAATATTAATAAATATTCGAGTCCTAAGCGGGATATTACAGTGGAGTAACCCCGAAGTACATCTCCCATCATACCGGTGAAATTCCTATCATATCAGGCTAACACCGGACTCCTCTTATCTTTGTGTAGGCAACCCTCTCGGTGAAGCCCCATCCGGCATAATCCGGAGCCTGCTGGACACAACTTGCATGTAGACAACCCTCTCGGAGAAGTCCCATCTGGCGTAACCCGGAGCCTGCTGGACATGCTTAATCTTTTAACATACGTGTGGACAATCCTCTCGGAAGAGTCCCATCCGGCGAAACCCGGAGTCTGATGAACACGTTTAACATCGTCTTATAAATTACGTGTGGATAGCCCTTTCGGAGAAATCCCATCCGGCATAATCCGGAGTCTAATGAACACGTTATCATATTCTTTATCATTAAGTTCTTATCATTTCGTTCATACGCATATCTATTACGTTTCATATTTCCTTGTGCATATCTAATGCATACTTTAAAGCTTAACCTATTAGAGGTTCTTAACTATAAGCATAGTATCATTCTTGTGTTTGGTACACGATAAGTACCATCTTAATTCTCTTTAACCTATAGTAGGTTTCTAAACTTGAATACTATATCGTTCTTTGGCTTGCTCGTACTTAATTGAGTGATTGAGTGATGCCTAGTAAGGGATAAGCTCTATACTAGCTCTTATTCTTCTCTATAACATCTTGTGGATTAAGGCATCCATCCTCTCAACCTTGTGCTCTATAATAATGATCTATACATTCTCAAGGAGAGGTCTTTAGATGCTTAATAGCAATGCTTAACCATTACACGTTGTTCCTTGAGCCCGAAGCAGTATTGGATAGCCGAAACGGTGCAAGTAAAATTGAAAAACAACATAATCCTGTCCCCTTCAAAATCGTGACACGATTTTGGAATCGTGTCACGATTCCATGCCCAGAATTCGTGTTGGTTTCTGCCTGTAAAATCATGACACGCTGGTAAAATCGTGACACGATTTTACCTGCAGTTGGACAGCATAGGGCTAGTTCAAAACATGTTTTCCACCATTTTTGGTCTATCCAATCATGCCCAAGCATCATACAACTTTAAGGGATCATTTCTAATGCATATTAACATATCACAACATGTAATGATCAAGGATTAGTCATAACATATAATTAGGGTACTAAAATTGTAAACTTTACTCAAGTGCTAAACATTCATGAATATTCATCAAAGTGGGTTCTATAACCCCTAGGGAGCTCACCTAGATTGCTAGCTTCCTTGCCAAGCTCTCAACTTTAAAACCCTAGCTTGCTCCTCTTTCCTCTTCTCTTGATTCTTCTTCAATTCTCCTTGTTTCTTTCTCTTGTTCTAGCTTCCACACAAGCTTGCTAGCATGCTCTTTCTCACATGAATTGGAATGAAATCTTGATGAGTGAAGGAAGGAGGGGTGAGGCGTGTAACTAGAAGAAGGGAGGGAGAGGGAGGCTGAAAATGGAAGGGTGAAATGAAGATAAAGACAACAAGAAATATCTTGTTTCTTTCTTAAACAATCTCCTCTTTTCAAATATTCACAAAAATGCCATTCCACTTAATTACTAACTTGCCATGCTTGTTTCATCAGGTTCCAATACTAATAATCGATACTTATAAGCGGGATATTACACTTGCCATATAAATAAACCCATAACTGACAATTTACCAAATTGTCCCTTGCTTAAAACATTTCTGATACATCGTCTCAATATTAATAAATATTCGAGTCTTAGGCGGGATGTTACAAGTTCTTCATAAAGATGCTGGATGGAGTACAGTTGCTCGTTGTGTATCAGCTCAGAAGCTTAACGGACATTGTATAAGTATTTGTAATAGTATTGGAATATTTGTACAAACGAGTATACTTGTATTCATACTTTTGTGATGTATTATTATTATTATTGAAATTTTTAAATGTATCCAGTATCAGTTTAACGCACATGCTAATATACTAGTTAAAGTTAGTATGGGTGTTACATTCGGATTAGAAATAAACCCGGAAAATGCATTCGAAGTTGGTAAATTCTGCTGAAAACCACTTACGGGTTTTGACGTAAATTTTGCAGAATAAGCCGAAATGCGAATTTAAGACGGTCGAATGGCACCAGAACTGAATACACATGCTTGGTAAACTTGGTAGGAGTTTGGGTTGAAACTTGCATCGAAAACGTGAACGTTCGTAAGGCATAAGCTGCAAATAAGCTGTTTTGGAAAAGTGCTTATGGAGCTGGCATGAACTTTCCTTGGAGAATTGAGCTATGCTGAGAAACCAAAATGTTTTAAAGTGAGTTCCAATAGTTATAGAACCCACCTTGGGTAAATTTGGGTGATAATCCCTTTGTTTGAAAGTTTTATATTTTGTGCCCTAATCCCTTTGCTTGCCAATTCCTTGTTAATTCATGCTTTAATCAGTCAATTTGCAATAGAAAATCATTTCTAACATCATAGAGATGCTTGGGTAGGTTGGATTGAGCTAAAATGGTGAAAAATACATTTTTTGAGCAATTTCTGAACTGTCAAGCTCGCTACAGCGAGCAGGCTTTTTCTGGCACGGCACAGGGTCGCTATAGCGACCATCCCATCGCTACAACACGCTCACCAGTAACAGCTTGGCTAGCTGATCTGTTTCGGGTGATCCGGCGCGTTTATGCGAGGTTTTTCGCAATCGTTTTCTCCAAAAACTTTAAAGAATCAAGGACGCTATTTTAACTCATCCTATAGGCCTACAACGGATGAAAACATAAAGGAGCAAGGAATAGGCAACGCATTGGGAATGCTAGAACAAAGGGTAGATGAACAAGAAATTATTACCAGAGAAGTAATGAACTCTTAAGTACGACATATGATAACGATATGTCTAGAACCTGAAATAGATTAGCAAGATTAAAATGTACTCAATTGAGTGTACAAGAGAACAAGGAATGTTTCAACATTCAAATCTTCAGATAAGATCGGGTTAACCGAGGGTTTTGAGTTAGATATCTCCAAACCAAGTTGAGTAATCATTATGATTAGAGAAATGCCTTAATGTTGAGATAGGCATCATGAAAGAACATATGTGGCTTATGAGAAGGATAAGCTTAAACCTTATATTATAGGTTAAGTATCACATGATCAACCACTTGATGAATGCATTAGATATGCATATGAAAATGTAATGTATCAGATATACATATGAGTAACAAGTTAAGAATTTAATTATAAAGTTAAACGTGTCGATCAGGCTCCGGATTATGCCGGATGGGACTTCTCCGAGAGGGTTGTCCACACATAAGATTATAAGACTATACTAAACGTGTCCAGCAGGCTCCGGATTATGCCGGATGGGACTTCTCTGATAGGGTTATCCATACGTATGTTAAAAGATTAAACATGTCCAGCAGGCTCCGGATTATGCCAGATGAGACTTCACCGAGAGGGTTGTCCACATGTAAGTTTAAGTTGTGTCCAGCAGACTCCGGATTATGCCGGATGGGACTTCTTCGAGAGGGTTGTCCACACAACGATAAGAAGAGTCTGGTGTTATCCTCAGATAGGAATTTTCACCGGTATAATGGGAGATGTATTCCGGGGTTACTCCGCTCGGATGCACTCCGTAAAATGAACCAAGATAATTATTTTTTGTTCAACGCTAACTTTCTAACTTAATGATAAAAGAAAGATGTATATGTATATATTACAATGAGATTATGACAAAGTAGTCATCAGATATTAGAAAGTGATCATAGTTTTCCCCTCGATCACTAGATAATGAGATTATGAATATGATAAGAATATGATAGAGGCATATAGTGATCCTAGCTTTCCCTTGATCACTAAGATATGTAGAGATTGACGGTGATCATAGGTGTAATATCCCGTTTAAATGTATCAGTTATAAGCGTTAGAAACTTCGTTTGCAAGCAAGGGCAAAGTAGTAATAAGGGAAGTGGCATAGTTGTAAATAAATGGAAAAGGCTTAAAGGATATATATGAAAAATTCAAGGTTTTCTACTCATTTTTCTTCCTTCACAAATCTGAAATTTCTCTTCCTTTTCTTCCCTCATTTTCGCCCCATCCCTTCTTAATCTTCATCACCAAATCATCATCCCTTAAGCTAGCAAACTTCTCCCTAAATCTTTGTAAGATAAGCAAGCTTTTGTTGGTGGAACTTGGAGCAAGGAAAGCCAAGAAATAGAAGTTGTTTGAGTAGAGACTTTGGAGCTTGAAGCTAGGGTTTGGATTCTAAACTTAGCAAGCAATCTTTTGATTTAAGGTGAGCTCTTAGAGGGTTTTAGAACCACACTTTGTTTAAGCTTGAAAGTTATAGTATTAAGAGTTAATTTGATAGATTTCATGCCTTAATCCCTTGTTGGTTTGTGAATACATGGATTAGTATGTGATAACTTGTTCATATGTTATGGAAAAACCCATTCCCATAAGCTATTTGATGATTGGGAATGTTTGGGTTGACCTAGGAAGCAAAATTTTGTATGCTGCTGAAGCCAAAATCGTGCTCCGATTTATGGGCATCGTGCTACGATTTTATGTCCTGATTTTCATGAAACATTCGCATAAAATCGTGCTCCGATTTTCACAAATCGTGCTACGATTTTCACTTCCTCCAGCATAGTTTTTTTTCGTGAGTTTTGGCTTGGAAATAGGGAAGGATAAGGGATAGGCATGGCATTAGGAGATGTATACTTGTACTCCTAAGTTATATAGATATGTTTAGGGATTGGTAATGGGATTATTTATTTGTAAGTGAAGTCCCTACATTCCCATAACTATGTGCAAACTTAAGAACAACGAGAGTATGAATGAACTGTCAATCATAGTTATAGACAAGTTTATAGAGTTGGATCTCCAACGATCATAGGTGACTCATGAGAACGATGGGTCAAGAATCATAGGTTATATATTATATGTCATAGGAATGTTATACGATCATAGTTTTGGTTATATGCTTATATGTCAAAGTTAAAGAATTAAAGAATTATTCAAAGATATTGGCGTGCTTGCACGTTTCACAGTCATAGGGCGTGTTCATCAGACTCCGGGATTCGCCGGATGGGACTTCTCCTAGAGGGTTGTCCACACGTTTCATAGGGAGTCTGGTGTTAGCCTGATATGATAGGAATTTCACCGGTTTATAGGGAGACGTATCTCGGGGTTGCTCCACCCGGGGTGCCCTCCGTAAAATGAACTCAGATAATTGTTTGTTCAACGCTAACAGCTAACATAAAACATTTTATTCGTTTTATGATTTATAGTTATAGTTAAAGTTGTTATAGTTACAGTCACAGGAAGTTTACAGTCATAGAAAGGTTATAGTTAAAGTCATAGGCAGGTTAAAGACTTGGCGATTCTAGAATTCCCCTAAATTGCCAAGGTAGGCATGGCGACCCTAGGTTCCCTGTGGTTGCCAAACAGTAGGTTGGGTAGAGCTCACTGAGACATTATGTCTCATCCCATTCCTTCTGGTGCAGGTTCACAGGCAGGATCGCATTCAGCACACAACAAGGGTAAGGAGAAGGCTACGGACTGATCGTGCTGATTTTATTTGTTTAAAGTTTGATTGTATTATATGTTGTGGTTCTTGATGTACATATAACAAGAGAATTGTTTTAACTTTGGATGTAATATTACAATGTGATGTAATATTTGTATGAACTTTTATATTGTAAATTAATGTATCCAGTACGAAATTCTAATACTCGTATAAGATCCTAGGCAATCTTATTATGGGTGTTACAATTTGGTATCAGAGCAGGTCGATTCAGACTGTGCCATGGGTCATTAAAGTACAATTCAAGTTTGTGGATCTCTTGGATCCGGGACATTATTCTAAATGTTATATCTGGTTGAAACTGATCACTTTGACTTGTGTATGACAGTTAGGATAAGATGTCTGGGAGGAGAAGAGGTCCTGGCAGGCCTAGATCGAATCAAGCAAATGCTGAGGAACCCAGTGGAGACCCTAATATGCAATTTTGGGCTCAAATGATGCAACAGCAGCAGGCGTTGCAGCAACAGTACCAAGAGCAGCAAGCTCAGGCTGCGTTACAACATCAGCAGATGATGCTTATGATGCAGCAGCAAGCCCAACAACAGGCTCAGGCTCAGCAAGAATGGATGGGTATGATGCACCATGGACAAGGTGCTCAACAACAGACACCACCACCAGCAGTGGCGAATCCGTCCTACCGGGAATTTAACAGAAATCACCCTCCTGAGTTCAATGGGGAAGGTGAACCTCCAGAGGCCAAGAGATGGCTGAAACAGATTGAGAAAGTGTTCCGGATGGTGGATTGCCCTGAGGAAAGTAAAGTACTGTTGGCCACTAACCAGTTCAGAGGCGCAGCGGAAGATTGGTGGGAATCCGCTCAACGCCGAATGATAGCAAATGATACAGAGATCAACTGGGATAACTTCAAGGAAGCAATGATAGAGAAGTATATCCCAATGTCTTATAAAGTGAAGAAAGAACAGGAATTTCTTGAGCTGAAACAAGGTGGCATGTCAGTCACCGAGTTTACAAAGAAGTTTGAAGAATTGTCGTACTACTCCTCTCACAACGAGTATGCCGCTAATGAAAATTGGAAGATGAATCAGTATAGACGTGGGTTGAGAGGTGAGATTGATACAGCAGTGAGTCTTCAAAGGAACACTAGTTATGACGAGATGGTTCATGATAGTTTGGTTGCGGAAGCGGGTTTTGCCAAGACCGCTAAAGAGAAAGCTGCAGCATATGAAAAGAGAAAGGGAAAGTTTCCAGATAGATATCAAGAGAACAAGCCTAAGGGTTCTCCTAAGAGGGGTAAGCAGTCGTTTCCACATCAGGCGAGTGCTGCTTGTAAATTCTGTGGGAAAATGCATTATGGTGAATGCATGAGGCAGACAGGTGTGTGTTTCGGGTGTAGGCAGCCGGGGCACATTTTGGCAAATTGTCCAGAAAGAAGAGGTAAGAGTGGAGCTGAAGGCACTACAACAAGTAAGGGCAGAGTGTACTCCCTCGATGGCCAGAAGGCTTTGGCAAATGAAGATTTAATTGCCGGTATGTGTTACTTAGGCCAAACTCCAGTTAAAGTGCTTTTTGATTGTGGTGCAACATGTTCCTTTATTTCTTACAAGTGTGTAGAAGCATTACAATTGTCTATGTCACCGTTGATACCTCCTATGACGGTATCTACCGCTACTGAGGGCGGAGTTGTAGCTAGTTTTATCTGCGAGAATTGCCCGATCACTGTATCTAGCAAGACATACTATATAGATTTGGTGTGTCTTCCCATGATACAACTTGATGTGATCTTAGGAATGGATTGGTTATCTGCTAATCATGTGTATATTGGTTGTGCGGAAAAGTGTATTTTTATGCCTACAGATGATACGACCGAAGGTGTGGCTTTATCAGAATTAATCAACCACACTCATCAGCTTACTCAGCTTATGTGTGCTCAGGATAATGGTTTTTATGTGATGGTTACTATGACTTCAGAATCAGAACTGAGTCCCAGTGACATTCCTGTTGTCAGTGACTATTTAGATGTTTTTCCTTCTGAGATAAGCAATTTACCCCCTGAACGGGAAGTTGAGTTTTCCATTGATCTCATCCCAGGATCTGAGCCAGTTTCAGTGGCGCCTTACAGGATGTCACCATCAGAGTTAAAGGAATTGAAGTCTCAGTTGGAAGACTTAATTCAGAAACATTTTATCAGGCCCAGTGTGTCACCTTGGGGTGCGCCAGTATTGTTGGTTAAGAAGAAGGATGGTAGTATGAGATTGTGCATCGACTACCGTCGGTTGAATAAGGTAACAATAAAGAACAAGTATCCGTTACCAAGGATTGATGATCTTTTGGATCAACTCAAAGGAGCCGCAGTGTTTTCAAAGATTGATCTCAGATCAGGATACCACCAGATACGTATCAAGTCGTCAGATGTGTCCAAGACGGCGTTCAGAACACGTTATGGACATTATGAATTTTTGGTTATGCCGTTTGGAGTGACTAATGCTCCAGCAGTATTCATGGACTATATGAATAGAATTTTCCAGCCTTACCTGGATCAGTTTGTTGTGATCTTCATAGATGATATTTTGATCTATTCAAAGGACTCACAGGAGCATGCTCAACATCTGAGGATTGTTTTGGACATTCTCAGAGAAAATCAGTTATATGCAAAATTCAGTAAATGTGAATTTTGGTTATCGGAAATCCAGTTTTTGGGGCATGTTATTTCTAAAGGAGGAGTGTCAGTTGACTCATCAAAGGTTGAAGCTTTCCTTAATTGGGCCAGACCAGCGAATGTAACAGAAATTCGGAGTTTCCTGGGATTAGCAGGTTACTACCGAAGATTTATTATGAGATTTTCACAGATTGCTTTGCCATTGACACGCCTCACGAGGAAAGATGTGCCTTTCGTCTGGGACGAAGATTGTGAGAAAAGTTTCCGGACTTTGAGAAAGAAATTATCCAAGGCTCCAGTATTAGCAATACCTGACCCTGAAAAGAAATATGTGGTTTATTGTGACGCGTCCTCTAAAGGACTGGGCAGTGTGCTCATGCAAGAAGGTAATGTGATAGCTTATGCTTCTCGACAGCTTAAATCTCACGAGGAAAATTACCCCGCTCATGATCTCGAGTTGGCGGCAATAGTTTCTGCTTTGAAAGTGTGGAGGCACCATTTATATGGAGCACAATTTGACTTGTTCAGTGACCATAAGAGTTTAAAGTATTTGTTCGATCAACGGGAACTGAATATGAGACAGAGAAGATGGATGGAATATTTAAAGGATTTTGATTTTGAGTTAAAGTATCACCCTGGAAAGGCGAATGTAGTTGCTGACGCCTTGAGCAGGAAATCTTTGATTAAAGCAGAAGTACTGATGCATACCTGTGGTTTGTATGAGAAATTTCGAGATCTTAATCTCAGCGTTACAGAAATGGATGATGGAGTCTTGTTACAAAGATTGGAGGTCACTTGTGATTTGCGGTCCAGAATCGCCCAAGCTCAAGAATTAGATGTGAATCTTCAGAGGAGGATTGGTCAGCCAGAGTTTTCAAGGGCTTCAGATGGTACTCTGCTGTTTGAAGGTAGAGTTTGTGTTCCTGATGATACTAGTTTAAAAAGGTTGATCTTGGAAGAGGCGCACAAGAGTAGTTTCAGTATTCATCCGGGTACCACTAAAATGTACCAAGATTTAAAGAAGGATTATTGGTGGCCAGGGATGAAGACTGATATTGCAGAATTCGTATCGCGTTGTATTGTGTGTCAACAAGTGAAAATTGAACATCAGAGGCCGGCAGGGATGCTTGTACCATTGGAGATCCCTCAGTGGAAATGGGAAGAAATCTCTATGGATTTTGTGACAGGGTTACCTCGGACTCAACGGGGACATGATTCAATTTGGGTAGTTGTCGATCGGTTAACTAAGTCTGCTCACTTTTTACCGGTTAGGACTACTTACAGGGCTGCTCAGTACGCAGAATTGTTCATTGCGGAGATTGTGAAACTGCATGGTGTTCCAACCAGCATTGTGTCAGATAGAGATCCTATCTTTACCTCTCACTTTTGGAAAGCTTTGGGAACAAGGTTAAAGTTGAGTACGTCTCATCATCCTCAAACTGATGGACAATCTGAGAGAACTATACAGACGTTAGAGGATATGCTACGTGCATGCATTTTAGAGGATGGAGGAAATTGGAATCACCATCTGCCTTTGATTGAATTTTCGTATAATAACAGTTACCATTCTAGTATTGGAATGGCACCCTATGAGGCACTGTATGGCAGGAGGTGTAGAACACCGCTTTGTTGGTCAGAGGTTGGAGATAAAAGTATTTTGGGACCTGAGATTATCCAGGAAACAACTTTAAAGATTAAATCCATTCAGGATAAAATTAGAACTGCTCAAAGTCGACAGAAGAGTTATGCGGACAGGAGGCGAAGACCTCTAGAGTTCGAAGTGGGAGATCATGTTTTCTTGAAAGTTACCCCTAAGTTGGGGTTGCAAGGTGTTTTCAGGACTAAGAAATTGAGTCCAAGATTTATTGGGCCATTTGAAATACTTAAACGTGTCGGACCAGCAGCTTACCAATTGGCTCTGCCACCGGCGATGTCAGGATTACATGATGTTTTCCATGTTTCACAGCTAAGGAAGTTCATTCCTGATCCTCATCAACCAGTGGAGTTGGAAACCATTGACTTAAGATCAGATTTGACTTTCCGGCCCGAACCGGAACGGATTATTGAACGTGATGTTAAAGCATTGAGGAATAAAGAGATTCCAATTGTTAAAGTCATATGGAAAGGTTCTCCCTATGGCGAAGCCACATGGGAATTGGAATCAGAGATGATGGAGAGCTACCCGCATCTTTTTACAGGTAATTTCTAAATTTCGAGGACGAAATTTCTTTAAGGGGGGTAGAGTGTAATATCCCGTTTAAATGTATCAGTTATAAGCGTTAGAAACTTCGTTTGCAAGCAAGGGCAAAGTAGTAATAAGGGAAGTGGCATAGTTGTAAATAAATGGAAAAGGCTTAAAGGATATATATGAAAAATTCAAGGTTTTCTACTCATTTTTCTTCCTTCACAAATCTGAAATTTCTCTTCCTTTTCTTCCCTCATTTTCGCCCCATCCCTTCTTAATCTTCATCACCAAATCATCATCCCTTAAGCTAGCAAACTTCTCCCTAAATCTTTGTAAGATAAGCAAGCTTTTGTTGGTGGAACTTGGAGCAAGGAAAGCCAAGAAATAGAAGTTGTTTGAGTAGAGACTTTGGAGCTTGAAGCTAGGGTTTGGATTCTAAACTTAGCAAGCAATCTTTTGATTTAAGGTGAGCTCTTAGAGGGTTTTAGAACCACACTTTGTTTAAGCTTGAAAGTTATAGTATTAAGAGTTAATTTGATAGATTTCATGCCTTAATCCCTTGTTGGTTTGTGAATACATGGATTAGTATGTGATAACTTGTTCATATGTTATGGAAAAACCCATTCCCATAAGCTATTTGATGATTGGGAATGTTTGGGTTGACCTAGGAAGCAAAATTTTGTATGCTGCTGAAGCCAAAATCGTGCTCCGATTTATGGGCATCGTGCTACGATTTTATGTCCTGATTTTCATGAAACATTCGCATAAAATCGTGCTCCGATTTTCACAAATCGTGCTACGATTTTCACTTCCTCCAGCATATTTTTTTTCGTGAGTTTTGGCTTGGAAATAGGGAAGGATAAGGGATAGGCATGGCATTAGGAGATGTATACTTGTACTCCTAAGTTATATAGATATGTTTAGGGATTGGTAATGGGATTATTTATTTGTAAGTGAAGTCCCTACATTCCCATAACTATGTGCAAACTTAAGAACAACGAGAGTATGAATGAACTGTCAATCATAGTTATAGACAAGTTTATAGAGTTGGATCTCCAACGATCATAGGTGACTCATGAGAACGATGGGTCAAGAATCATAGGTTATATATTATATGTCATAGGAATGTTATACGATCATAGTTTTGGTTATATGCTTATATGTCAAAGTTAAAGAATTAAAGAATTATTCAAAGATATTGGCGTGCTTGCACGTTTCACAGTCATAGGGCGTGTTCATCAGACTCCGGGATTCGCCGGATGGGACTTCTCCGAGAGGGTTGTCCACACGTTTCATAGGGAGTCCGGTGTTAGCCTGATATGATAGGAATTTCACCGATTTATAGGGAGACGTATCTCGGGGTTGCTCCACCCGGGGTGCCCTCCGTAAAATGAACTCAAATAATTGTTTGTTCAACGCTAACAGCTAACATAAAACATTTTATTCGTTTTATGATTTATAGTTATAGTTAAAAATGTTATAGTTACAGTCACAGGAAGTTTACAGTCATAGAAAGGTTATAGTTAAAGTCATAGGCAGGTTAAAGACTTGGCGAT
Organism: Medicago ruthenica; assembly: GCA_018208015.1. Classification (NCBI taxonomy): domain Eukaryota; kingdom Viridiplantae; phylum Streptophyta; class Magnoliopsida; order Fabales; family Fabaceae; genus Medicago; species Medicago ruthenica. The sequence continues at coordinate 44,348,642 of CM031372.1, forward strand.
TCTAGAATTCCCCTAAATTGCCAAGGTAGGCATGGCGACCCTAGGTTCCCTGTGGTTGCCAAACAGTAGGTTGGGTAGAGCTCACTGAGACATTATGTCTCATCCCATTCCTTCTGGTGCAGGTTCACAGGCAGGATCGCATTTAGCACGCACCAAGGGTAAGGAGAAGGCTACGGACTGATCGTGCTGATGTTATTTGTTTAAAGTTTGATTGTATTATATGTTGTGGTTCTTGATGTACATATAACAAGAGAATTGTTTTAACTTTGGATGTAATATTACAATGTGATGTAATATTTGTATGAACTTTTATATTGTAAATTAATGTATCCAGTACGAAATTCTAATACTCGTATAAGATCCTAGGCAATCTTATTATGGGTGTTACAATAGGTCTCCCCGAGATTGCTAACAGTTAGTGCATGGCGACCCTAGGTTTTCCCGAGGTTGCCAACAGTAGGTTGGGGTGGAGCTCACTGAGACATAATGTCTCATCCCAATCATTGTGGTGCAAGTTTTCAGGTAAGCAAGTGGTTCGTGATGAAGTTCTTTAGGGAGACGCTGAATGGAGTGCAGATGCTCATCATGTACCAGCTCAGGAGATTGTCAGACAATGGTATAAGTGTATTTTAGTGGTACTTGTTCAGTTGTTTAAACGAGCAAATTTGTATTCATTCAGTTGTATATTATTATTATTGAAAAATTTTAATGTATCCAGTATCAGATTTAATACGCATGCTAAATATTCTAGATAAATTTAGTATGGGTGTTACAACACCACTAGCCATCTTAAAAAATGGTTAAATTTTATAAGTAAATAACAATCCCTAGAACATATACTTGTCCAACTTATATCACATTATCTTGTCCTCGTAAAATTACCTATGAGTTAAAACTTCGATAAAAAGAAATATAGCATAACTAGGCTAAAAACAAGTATGAAATGTCAAGTTTACAACACATATTTTTCTATTTAAGGTAACTCTTAAACTATAATCTATAAAATATAACCCTGAGACGCAAGATAATATAATTAAAAGATACGATAAAAAAACTAAGCTTGTTGAAAGGCTTTTCAGAATATTTTCATTGCTACAAAAAAGGTGTTCCTAAATAATTTGTCAAATTTAACCGATCAAGAGTGGTTGAATATTTAGGGTTGAACAATAGAGTTATGGAATAACAACTTTGATGTGTTTAAGAGCCGTTGTGGCTATAGACGCGGTAATACAAAAGTCCTAAATAGAGGTACATAGTAATGGGGAACCTTACAGGTTGTGATATGTGATTCAAAAAGAATCCTACTAGCTGACTGACTTTGGTCCTACGAGCTTTATAAAATAAATGGTATTTATCACAACCTCCTAAGTATCTTACTTTAGACAGTAGAGGATTCCATTTTAAACAAGATCCGTTGTTGAGACATGAAGAAGTAGAGATCGAATGGTTGCTTCATTAAGTTACAAATACACGTCACGAAAGACAATGACAGATCCATGTACCTAATATAATATGTCATTCACATGTGTCAGCAGTCGAGGATCACCGATTGATGTCAGCATGTAACACCCATAATAAGATTGCCTAGGATCTTATACGAGTATTAAAATTTCGTACTGGATACATTAATTTACAATATAAAAAGTTCATTCAAAATATTACACCACATTGTAATATTACAATCCATAGTTTATACAATTCCTCTTTGATACATGTACATCAAAGTACAGCAACATATAAAACAGCCAAACTATAAACATATAACATCAGCACGATCAGTCCGTAGCCTTCTCCTTACCCTTGTTGCGTGCTGCCTGTGATCCTGCCTGTGAACCTGCACCAGAAGGAATGGGATGAGACATAATGTCTCAGTGAGCTCTACCCAACCTACTGTTGGCAACCACAGGGAACCTAGGGTCGTCATGCCTACCTTGGCAATTTAGGGGATACTAGAATCGCCAAGTCTTTAATTCTATCCCCAAAGGATATAACTTCCTATAACTATAACTGTAATCTACCGGTATCTGTAAAACTTCCTGTGACTATAACTTTAACTATAACTGTAAAACATAATACAAATAAAGTGTTTTATGTTAGCTATTAGCGTTGAACAAACAATTAATCTGAGTTCATTTTACGGAGTGCATCCGGGTGGAGTAACCCCGAAGTACAACATCCCTATGACCCGATGAAATTCCTGACAATCAGGCTAACACCGGACTCCCTATGAAACGTGTGGAAAACCCTCTCGGAGAAGTCCCATCCGTCGAACCCCTGGGTCTGCTGAACACGCCCTATGACTGTGAAACGTGCGAACACGCCATTATCTTTGATATAATTCTTTGACTTTAACATATGAACATATAATCTGTTACTATAATCATATAACATTTTTGTAACATATAACCTATAACCTATGATTCTTGGCTTATCGTTCTCATAAGCCACCTATAATCGTTGGAGAACTAACACTATAAACTTATTTGTAAATATGATTGCTGAAGCACTCCCATTGCCCATGTATTCTAAATGAATACGTCTATAACCTTGTTCACCTATTTAGGTTCTCGAATTATCAAGCTATATGCCTCCCTTATTAATCTATACATCCCCTAAGGGTTAGGTCCTCTAATACTTAATAGGGATAAATAGCCATTGCACGTTGTTTGTTGAGTTTGAAGTAGCATTGGTCGGCTGGAATGGTACAAGTAAAGAAGAAAAACAAGATGTTCCTGTGTGCTGTGGAATCGTGACACGATTTGTAAATCGTGTCACGATTTTCTACCCAGAAATCGTGTTATACTCTGCCTGTAAAATCGTGACACGGTTGCAGAATCGTGACACGATTTTACCTGCAGTTGGACAGCATAGGGCAATTTCAAAACATGATTTTCACCATTATTGGCACAACCCAACATACTCAAACATCATACAGCTTAAGGCATAATTCTAAGGCATATAAACAGCTTACAACATGTATGATCAAGGATTCACTATCAAAAGAACTTATGGCACTATAACCTCAAATTGATCATAAACTATAAACATCAAAGCTTAAATAAAGTGGGTTCTAAAACCCCTAGGAGCTCACCTTTAACCTCAATTAGAGCTTGCTAAGATTAGAAATCCAAAACCCTAGCTTCAAACTCAAAGCCTCTACTCAAGAGAGCTTCCTGTCCTTGGCTTTCTATAGCTTCTTCTTGCTCCAAATTTCCAAAACAAGCTTACTTGCAACACAAGAGTTCAGGAAGAAGTTTGATTCTTTAAGGGGTGATGATTTGATGATGATGAAGGTGAAGATGGGGGGCGAAAATGAGGGAGAAAGAGGGAGAAAATTCTGATTTTCTTTGAGTGAGAATTGAGTGATAAACTTGGAAAATTTTCATATTTATCCAAATAGTCACTTTCCCTCAATTTACAACTTTGCCATTCCCTCATATTACAACTTTGCCATGCTTGAACATTAAGCTTCTAACACATATAACTAATACTTCTAAGCAGGATATTACACTCTACCCCCCTTAAAGAAATTTCGTCCTCGAAATTTAGAATTTACCTGTAAACAGATGCGGATAGCTCTCCAGCATCTCTGATTCCAATTCCCATGTAGCTTCACCGTAGGGAGAACCTTTCCATATGACTTTAACAATTGGAATCTCTTTGTTCCTCAATGCTTTGACATCACGTTCAATAATCCGTTCCGGTTCGGGCCGAAAGGTCAAGTCCGATCTCAAGTCGATGGTTTCCAACTCTATTGGTTGAAAAGGATCCGGAATGAACTTCCTTAACTGTGAAACGTGGAAAACATCATGTAATCCTGACATAGCCGGTGGCAGAGCCAATTGATAAGCTGCTGGTCCGACACGTTTGAGTATCTGAAACGGCCCAATAAATCTTGGACTCAATTTCTTTGTCCTGTAAACACCTCGTAATCCCAACTTAGGGGTAACTTTCAAGAATACATGATCTCCCACTTCGAACTCTAGAGGTCTTCGTCTCTTGTTCGCATAACTCTTCTGTCGACTCTGAGCAGTTCTGATCTTATCTTGGATGGATTTAATCTTTAAAGTGGTCTCCTGAATAATCTCAGGTCCCAGAATACTTTTATCTCCAACCTCTGACCAACAAAGTGGTGTCCTACATCTCCTGCCATACAATGCCTCATAAGGTGCCATTCTGATACTAGAATGGTAACTATTATTATAAGAAAATTCAATTAGAGGTAGATGATTATTGTAACATCCGGGATTTGGATCCGGGATTTGGCAACTAACGGCCCCCGCGATCCCCCACGATGTACTCATGGACTTCTCCACCCCCCAGCTCAATTGGTAGTGGGAACGCATTGGCCATGTACTTATAGCCTCCAGGATACAGGGTTCGATTCCCACGGAAGGCATGAAACTCCACTTGGGGGGTGGAGAAGTCCATGAGTACATCGCGGGGGATCGCGGGGGCCGTTAGTTGCGAAATCCCGGATCCGAATCCCGGATGTTACAAAAAAGGCGCCTTTTTTGTAACATCTGGTGGCTCCCAATGGGCTGGCCTCCCTATCTTTCAAGGGCCGAGATGTACTCATGGTCTTCTCCACCCCCCAAGTGGAGTTTCATGCCTTCCGTGAGAATCGAACCACGTACCCTGGAGGCTATAAGTACATGGCCAATGCATTCCCACTACCAATTGAGCTAGTAGCAAAGACTTAACAAAGACTCTAAGTCCTTGTCCGATTATTTTAATTTCTATAAATGTTGTTGCATTTGGGTTATTGTTGATTAACAATAAAGTCAATCATGATTTGTAGAAGGGACTAAGTGATCTAATTAATTACAAAATTAGAAAATTTAATCGTAGACTAATTTATCCATTATGGTTGTTGAATTTAAAAAATCAAAATGTTAAAATTGTCGTATGATATAATAATTGCAAACACCGATTTTAAAAAAAAAATACATTTGTAACTACATAATCTTCATGTCAAAGACTATACATCCAATCATATCTTCATGAAGTATGAAACAAATATGGAATTTCATCAAAATTATAGAGTTGTTCTATTTCATATGAACTATAACTCAATGGTTGAATTTTAAAAAGTACTTAATTTTTACACACCGTCAAGTTTAAGTTGTTTTACACAAGGTTCCAATGATTTATTTCAACATAACTTAGTGGATTTGGAACACATTTAAGGTGAAATAAAGCACAAGAATTGGATGGTTTGAATTATGATAAATAAGAAAACATTTGATCCACTTTTTGAAATTATGATAATGTAACATATTTAAAGTTGATAAAAGTTAAAAAGGAAAAGGGAGAGAAAATCACTCAAGGACTTTTATATCATCTCTCCTTTCAATTCGTAGCCACTTCTAGTCCCTTTGCAATTGAAGGACTTCTCCACTGTAATCAATCTAATTATAGAAATCGACTATGATATTTTTTGTCCCCTTGACTACACCTGTAACATCCCGCTTCAGATTTAAATATTTATCAGTGTCGTGACGACACATCAGAGATATTTTAAGTGAATGTTATTTTGGTAAAATGATGCAGAAGGGGGTATATAAAGTCAAGCCTTCACTTTTTCTTCATTTTTCTCACTTCTTTCTCTCACTACCAACTACTCCTCTCCCTTCTCCCTCTGTTCTCAAGTTTCTCTCCCTCTCTTCCTCCCAAATCTTCATGGATTTCCCCTTAAGCCAATCCAACCCACATACAAGCTTAGAATCATGTATTAAACAACATTATGAACTAAAGCAAGCATGATTTTTCCCTCTTCTTCCCTGGCCGAATCCTCCATCCTACATAAGTTGAAATTCTGCAAATTCAAGCTTTCTTGGTGTTGCATGTAGAACTATGTAACTGATTACAACTGAATTTGATGTTAGAAGCAAGGGAAAGGGGTTTTACATGAAGTTTTGCAAGGTAATTGAAAATAAGCTATTCTAATGAAGTAAAAATTTTGATTTAAGACTGTTTCTGGTTGCTGGGTCATGGAGCACGAAATTTATAAACTCAAGGGATGATTAATCTGATTTAGAGTAGCAAAAGAGATTAAGTGTGTAAGCTGTTTTGGCAGGTTTCACTGTTGGGCTCGTACCTGTTGCTGCGTGGCTCAGAATTGGGTAATTATTGTATTTTTGGATTCTACAGTTAATTCCCTTCAGTTTGGATATAAGTTTCATGTGATTCGGATTAGAAATAAACCCGGAAAATGCATTCGAAGTTGGTAAATTCTGCTGAAAACCACTTACGGGTTTTGACGTAAATTTTGCAGAATAAGCCGAAATGCGAATTTAAGACGGTCGAATGGCACCAGAACTGAATACACATGCTTGGTAAACCTGGTAGGAGTTTGGGTTGAAACTTGCATCAAAAACGTGAACGTTCGTAAGGCATAAGCTGCAAATAAGCTGTTTGGGAAAAGTGCTTATGGAGCTGGCATGAACTTTCCTTGGAGAATTGAGCTATGCTGAGAAACCAGAATGTGTTAAAGTGAGTTCCAATAGTTATAGAACCCACCTTGGGTAAATTTGGGTGATAATTCCTTTATTTGAAAGTTTTATATTTTGTGCCCTAATCCCTTTGCTTGCCAATTACTTGTTAATTCATGCTTTAATCAGTCAATTTGCAATAGAAAATCATTTCTAACATCATTGAGATGCTTGGGTAGGTTGGATTGAGCTAAAATGGTGAAAAATACATTTTTTGAGCAATTTCTGAACTGTCAAGCTCGCTACAGCGAGCAGGCTTTTTCTGGCACGGCACAGGGTCGCTATAGCGACCATCCCATCGCTACAACGTGCTCACCAGAAACAGCTTGGCTAGCTGATCTGTTTCAGGTGATCCGGCGCGTTTATGCGAGGTTTTTCGCAATCGTTTTCTCCAAAAACTTTAAAGAATCAAGGACGCTATTTTAACTCATCCTAAAGGCCTACAACGGATGAAAACATAAAGGAGCAAGGAATAGGCAACGCATTGGGAATGCTAGAACAAAGGGTAGATGAACAAGAAATTATTACCAGAGAAGTAATAAACTCTTAAGTACGACATATGATAACGATATGTCTAGAACCTGAAATAGATTAGCAAGATTAAAATGTACTCAATTGAGTGTACAAGAGTACAAGGAATGTTTCAACATTCAAATCTTCAGATAAGATCGGGTTAACCGAGGGTTTTGAGTTAGATATCTCCAAACCAAGTTGAGTAATCATTATGATTAGAGAAATGCCTTAATGTTGAGATAGGCATCATGAAAGAACATATGTGGCTTATGAGAAGGATAAGCTTAAACCTTATATTATAGGTTAAGTATCACATGATCAACCACTTGATGAATGCATTAGATATGCATATGAAAATGTAATGTATCAGATATACTGTAACACCCATACTAACTTTAACTAGTATATTAGCATGTGCGTTAAAACTGATACTGGATACATTTAAAAATTTCAATATTAACAATAATACATAACAATGAATGAATACAAGTTTACTCGTCTGTACAAATATCCAATACTATTACAATACTTATACTATATTCATCAAGCTCCCGAGCTGATACACAACGAGCAACTGTACTCCATCCAGCATCTCTATGAAGAACTTCGTCACGAACCTCTGACTAACTTGTAAACATGCACCAGAAGGAATGGGATGAGACATAATGTCTCAGTGAGCTCCAGCCCAACCTACTGTTGGCAACCACAGGGAACCTAGGGTCGCCATGCCTACCTTGGCAATCTTGGGGATTTCCTATGATCGCCAAGTCTTTTATCTGCCTATGACTATAAGTCCTCCTGTAACTATAACTTGAACTGCCTATAACCTTTGCTGTGACTATCTATAACCATAACTGTAATCTGCCTATAACTTTAACTTAGTGATCGAGGGAAAACCTAGGATCACTTTCTGATAACTGTCTATAACTATAACTATGAGTTTCCTGTGACTATAACTGTAACTGTAACTTTGACTATAACTATAAACATAAAACATATACACAGTTCGATAGCAGTTTTATGTTAGCTGTTAGCGTTGAACAAACAATTAATCTGAGTTCTTTTTACGGAGGGCAGCCCGGGTGGAGCAACCCCGAGATACGTCTCCCTATAAACCGGTGAAATTCCTATCATATCAGGCTAACACCGGACTCCCTATAAAACGTGTGGACAACCCTCTCGGAGAAGTCCCATTCGGCGAATCCCGGAGTCTGATGAACACGCCCTGTACCTGTAAAACGTGCAAGCACACCAATATCTTTAATCTTTAATTCTTTAACTTTAACGTATGAACATATAATCTGTTACTATAATCATATAACAATCCTGTAACTTATAATCTATAACCTATGATTCTTGGCTCATCGTTCTCATAAGCCACCTATAATCGTTGGAGAACCAACACTATAAACCTTATCTGTGACTATGATTGTAGAAACATTCCTATAATCCTCGTATTCTGAACTGAATACCTCTATGATTTCTTATACCTAAAGTAGGTTCTTGACTTAGTAAAGTCGTCTGCATTTCCTAAGAGTTAACAACTCACGTGCAAGGAATCTATCCATTAAATCCTTGCACTCATACTATGATTCATGTTTTCCTATCAAAGGATTCGACACATCGTTGTCATGTGCCGCTATTAGGGTTTAACTATTCATATAACCTTTACTTCCCGTAATTCCCATGCCTTGCGCATTCCTTGCTCCACTAATTTCTCAATCATTAAAAGCCTTTGGATGAGTTAAAATGGTGGTTAAAGTTTCTAAAAAGTATTAGGAGAAAACATTTGCAAAAAGCCATGCCCGCGCGCACCAGAACCCCCATAACAGCTCAACTAAGTTGTGCTGTTCTGGCTTGGTCGCTACAAGCGCCAAGCTGTCGCTACAAGCGCCAAGCTGTCGCTACAAGCGCCAGCTGGTCGCTACAAGCGCGGGTAGGCAGGGAAAAATCCTGCCTGGTCGCTACAAGCGACAGCCCGTCGCTACAGCGACCGTGACAGCACAAACTTGTGTAAAAATGCGTTTTTTCCACCATTTTTGCCCAATCAAAGGTACCCAAGCATCCAAAATATGCTAGGGATGATTTTCTATTACAAATTGATAGTTTAAAACATGTATGAGCAAGGAATTTGCATGTATAGGAAATTAGGGCAAAACACTATAACTTTCTATAACTTTTCCTATGATTTCAAACACTATAAAACTCACACAAGGGGGTTCTAAAACCCCAAGGGAGCTCACCTCACCTCAACCTTTCACCTCAAAACCCTAGCTTCCGATCTTCTTTTTTTTTTCTTCTTGTTTTCTTGTTCCTTTTCTTCCAAATTAACCCAAGAGTCACAAAGTGTGCTAGCAAGCTGATTTGGGGCAAGATTAAAGGTTAGAGGTAGATGAGTGATGAGAAGAGGGAGTGGCGTGAGAGTAGAGAGAGAAGGAGAGGGGATTATGATTTCTAGTGAGAGAGAAAGAATGAGAAATGAGAGAAAATAAGTGGTAAGTATGAAATGATTCATATTTATCCTATTTGATCCTTTCTCAATATTTACCAATTTGCCATTCCATTTAAAACATCTCTGATGCATCGTCTCAATACTGTTAAATATCCAAGTATTAAGTGGGATATTACACTCTACCCCCCTTAAAGAAATTTCGTCCTCGAAATTTAGAAAATCCTTCGAAGATCCTGAAAAGATAAATTCTTCTACCTCCTTCTCTACTATGAAAATTTCCAATTTTAAAACCAAAACGTATGACAATTTCTTTCCTGTCGAAAGATCTGTTGCACGTTACCTAACTATCACTTGATAAGACGTATGGTTATCTGAACCAACATATCCATATTATCTGATTATGATCTCTGTTCGACATATTTCCTTACAATTCCAATTTAAATTTATTACGTCTCGGATTTCCTTTACTGAATCCTATCAGTTCTTCTTTAATTGACCATTCCATATTAACCTGAAGACGTCGGGTCGATCTGATTTTCCTCAATTATTTCAACTTTCCGAGGAATCTGTTACATTACTTTTAGTTCAAAGAACTTTCGTCCATAACCTTCGCCTCGCAAGACGACCTTTTACTGTTACATTCGTATCATTCTTCATATAAATTTATTCTTGCACTGGAAGATATCTGATAGTGAGTATTCTCAAATGGAAGTGAAATCTATTACAACTACCTCCACGCTTCACATTCAAAGTGGTGGCTGAACTTATGGTATACGTTCCTTCCTTTCTGTTGTCCTAGTGTAGCTATTATCACAACCATAAACATTGCTCACATCCCCACTGCGGTAATCCTTAAAGCTTGAGAAATCTATGAGTCACTCATGCTCCGATTAATTAATCAACGATAACAAGTAGCCAAAGGCCTTAGGAACTTTCTTCTTTACCAATACTTTCAAACTTATGAAAATCCAGTATAAGTGATATGTGGCATAAGTCGTCTCACATATCATCATATAATGCAGTCCATAGCACATAACTTCCATACACGATCGAGTACGTGTTCACTACTACCGGATACATGGTACATCGCATCATCATTGTCCAACTAACGGGACATCATACTTAATAAAAATATACTTGAGACAAACCACGTCAACCAAGGTCACTCTCTTAACTCTTAATTCATCCTTGTATCCTTTAAACATTCACAATCCCATAACGTAAGTTATGGTTACATTCCGTTGTCGTAATGACTTACTTGTCAAAAGACATTCTCTGTTTTCGAAAAGAAAACTCTATCCTGATCGCTGTCAGAATAGCACTCTAAAACTCTTAATCCTTTATTTCATAACTTTAATTCACGTAGCCTTTTAATGTAAACTATGAGAAATCCTCTGATCCGTGTAAAACATTTCCTTCCTTTAACTATTAATATTAGGTTCAAGAATTTCTGAACTCCTCTACTGAGATTTGTTCGGTAACAACAAACCTGTTCTGCTTAAGACTTTCCTGTTAAAACATTACCGACTGCGTACCACGGTTACCGATACATGTCACACGACTATAACTATATTACACTACTGTCTAAGCAGTATATACTCTGCCTGATCAGTATACATAATACTAATCATAACCTGTTACATGCCTGTTACATGGGACATGCTAGCATAATGTGGGTACGATGCGGAATAACTGTATGCCACGGCATTATTCCTCGTTGATTGAACTTACTATTCAAATAACTTAAAGTTACTGAGCTAAACAGCTAGATCACCGTATTAGGTGTGGCCCTCTTTGCAATGTACTTATTGTGCTATAAACACATCCTTTAAGTTATCAAACTACTTCGATTCTCTTGTCTCTTGAGTTTCGAGGTCTAAAACATTCCTCTACTTATCTAGTAAATTTCCTGTTAGAACTGATGATAAGTTCAAGTCATCACTACTTACAATCATTCTGTAACTTGAGAATTAATCTCTGAATACCTTTCCTGTAATTCCTCTGGCAAGGACTTCACAAACATCATTTTTCTCTAAATTTCAACTTTAAATTTGTTCATTAACTCATCCTTTGATTACTTCTCCGCTGCGCAACTCTGATTTTAACAATTTGCTTTGGGATCACTATCACCATATAAAATCTCTTTGGCCAATCCTTTAACTTTATGACTTTGTAGTTACCATACATGACCATCTTACCTTATGATTTCTCTTGTAGTTTAATCCACCTGTTAACTTACTGATTGCTCGACACTTGACTCTGCGTTTCTATTCGAGCATAAACAAAATTCTTACTTTCACGAAAATACGCTGAAACCTGTGAACAGTCTTTAACAATAAATACGAGCCCAACGATGCTCCTGCTAACGCGACTAAAGTTCATACATTATTTACTTGCGGTAACTTCTAGAAACATTCTATGACTTTCGAAAATTCTCGTCTTTCATATACTTAATCGATTAGTGAATCGAGTCTCATCCTATAATTATCCGTAAGGATTTCTCGTCCACAAAACTCTAACATAACTCTTGGTTACTCCTCAGGTTTCTCCGAAAATAATTCATCTGGATAAAACTCAACTTTAACCGGCTCTTCTGTAAATTCCAACACATCTTATACCTCTTCGAGTACCCGATTAATAAATCTGTAAGCTCCAATACTTAACGTTTTCCATTGGATCCTTCCTATAACTTATTACTGTATTCACAACTCCATTCTAATCTCGTTATCTGAACAATAGTCCATATGTCTTCTCGACCGTTGCCCTCTTCATGGTTTCGAACAAACCAAGGTATGTATATATCTACCATCATAAGGTGATCTTTGTCGGGTTACCCAAATACTCGTGTAAGGAGCCCATCAAAAGATAACATAGAACTCCTTAGCATTATCCGTAGCTTTAACTATGACTCGTACGTTAGTGATATTCTTCCTGCTTAATCTTCGAAGCTGGTCTACTATAATCCGCCAACATAAGATTCAATCTTTAATCCATACCCTTACCGGGGGTTTCCTTTACTTATCGCTATGCTCGCATTCTTCATACCAAGCATCTTGGTGTCCCATAATAAAGGAAGGTAATCTATTTCATCCATCCAATATTTCGCTTAATACATAAATAAGTCTCTTACATATCGGATGTCAAAATCTCATCCGGTCAAGTGCGCAAGTCCTTCCATCCTTACACTCTCTATCCTTACTGAAAGTCCAGAGTTTCCAATAATTAACTTTTCATTTCTTAGTCCAAGTCGCTGGGTTTGGTATCACAATCCTTTGCATCTGTAGCCGGAAATAAAACTCTAATTGTACAATTCACTATAACTTTCCAAATTACGGTTCCCCTTAAGATTCCAAATCATCTCTTAGTGTATTCCATAATTCTTTACTCCACACATCTCCTCGGAGAAGGCATCGCTCAAGGATGCGTCCAACTAGTTAAGGTACTTGACCTTACTCTTAAATACCTCTTGTATTCCTGAACTTTGCCATTAACAGGCTCAGTTACTTCACTGTTAGTGAACCATCCTTTGACAATAAACACTTGGCCAATTACGTCTTAGAATCTGGCGTCTTAACCTTTACCCTTCGTACATTTCTTTCCTCCTTGGTCACATTCAGCTCTCGGATATTTGTCCTAACTGTCATATACTAGACTGAGTTGATCAGGCTCAACTAGATGTGACCTTTAGAACAATATCCGGAACCCAATGATTCCACTACTTTTATTGAATCTTAAATGACCCATGGCACGGTCTGAATCGACCTGCTCTGATACCAATTGTAGCACCCATACTAACTTTAACTAGTATATTAGCATGTGCGTTAAAACTAATACTGGATACATTTAAAAATTTCAATATTAACAATAATACATAACAATGAATGAATACAAGTTTACTCGTCTGTACAAATATCCAATACTATTACAATACTTATACTATATTCATCAAGCTCCCGAGCTGATACACAACGAGCAACTGTACTCCATCCAGCATCTCTATGAAGAACTTCGTCATGAACCTCTGACTAACTTGTAAACCTGCACCAGAAGGAATGGGATGAGACATAATGTCTCAGTGAGCTCCAGCCCAACCTACTGTTGGCAACCACAGGGAACCTAGGGTCGCCATGCCTACCTTGGCAATCTTGGGGATTTCCTATGATCGCCAAGTCTTTTATCTGCCTATGACTATAAGTCCTCCTGTAACTATAACTTGAACTGCCTATAACCTTTGCTGTGACTATCTATAACCATAACTGTAATCTGCCTATAACTTTAACTTAGTGATCGAGGGAAAACCTAGGATCACTTTCTGATAACTGTCTATAACTATAACTATGAGTTTCCTGTGACTATAACTGTAACTGTAACTTTGACTATAACTATAAACATAAAACATATACACAGTTCGATAGCAGTTTTATGTTAGCTGTTAGCGTTGAACAAACAATTAATCTGAGTTCATTTTACGGAGGGCAGCCCGGGTGGAGCAACCCCGAGATACGTCTCCCTATAAACCGGTGAAATTCCTATCATATCAGGCTAACACCGGACTCCCTATAAAACGTGTGGACAACCCTCTCGGAGAAGTCCCATCCGGCGAATCCCGGAGTCTGATGAACACGCCCTGTAACTGTAAAACGTGCAAGCACGCCAATATCTTTAATCTTTAATTCTTTAACTTTAACGTATGAACATATAATCTGTTACTATAATCATATAACAATCCTGTAACTTATAATCTATAACCTATGATTCTTGGCTCATCGTTCTCATAAGCCACCTATAATCGTTGGAGAACCAACACTATAAACCTTATCTGTGACTATGATTGTAGAAACATTCCTATAATCCTCGTATTCTGAACTGAATACCTCTATGATTTCTTATACCTAAAGTAGGTTCTTGACTTAGTAAAGTCGTCTGCATTTCCTAAGATTTAACAACTCACGTGCAAGGAATCTATCCATTAAATCCTTGCACTCATACTATGATTCATGTTTTCCTATCAAAGGATTCGACACATCGTTGTCATGTGCCGCTATTAGGGTTTAACTATTCATATAACCTTTACTTCCCGTAATTCCCATGCCTTGCGCATTCCTTGCTCCACTAATTTCTCAATCATTAAAAGCCTTTGGATGAGTTAAAATGGTGGTTAAAGTTTCTAAAAAGTATTAGGAGAAAACATTTGCAAAAAGCCATGCCCGCGCGCACCAGAACCCCCAGAACAGCTCAACTAAGTTGTGCTGTTCTAGCTTGGTCGCTACAAGCGCCAAGCTGTCGCTACAAGCGCCAAGCTGTCGCTACAAGCGCCAGCTGGTCGCTACAAGCGCGGGTAGGCAGGGAAAAATCCTGCCTGGTTGCTACAAGCGACAGCCCGTCGCTACAGCGACCGTGACAGCACAAACTTGTTTAAAAATGCGTTTTTTCCACCATTTTTGCCCAATCAAAGGTACCCAAGCATCCAAAACATGCTAGGGATGATTTTCTATTACAAATTGATAGTTTAAAACATGTATGAGCAAGGAATTTGCATGTATAGGAAATTAGGGCAAAACACTATAACTTTCTATAACTTTTCCTATGATTTCAAACACTATAAAACTCACACAAGGGGGTTCTAAAACCCCAAGGGAGCTCACCTCAACTGGATTTGGTGCTGGTTTAGCTTGCTTTCCAACTTCCTCAAAACCCTAGCTTCCAATCTTCTTTTTTTTTTTTCTTCTTGTTTTCTTGTTCCTTTTCTTCCAAATTGACCCAAGAGTCACAAAGTGTGCTAGCAAGCTGATTTGGGGCAAGATTAAAGGTTAGAGGTAGATGAGTGATGAGAAGAGGGAGTGGCGTGAGAGTAGAGAGAGAAGGAGAGGGGATTATGATTTCTAGTGAGAGAGAAAGAATGAGAAATGAGAGAAAATTAGTGGTGAGTATGAAATGATTCATATTTATCCTATTTGATCCTTTCTCAATATTTACCAATTTGCCATTCCATTTAAAACATCTCCGATGCATCGTCTCAATACTGTTAAATATCCAAGTATTAAGTGGGATATTACACTCTACCCCCCTTAAAGAAATTTCGTCCTCGAAATTTAGAAAATCCTTCGAAGATCCTGAAAAGATAAATTCTTCTACCTCCTTCTCTACTATGAAAATTTCCAATTTTACAAACCAAAACGTATGACAATTTCTTTCCTGTCGAAAGATCTGGTGCACGTTACCTAACTATCACTTGATAAGACGTATGGTTATCTGAACCAACATATCCATATTATCTGATTATGATCTCTGTTCGACATATTTCCTTACAATTCCAATTTAAATTTATTACGTCTCGGATTTCCTTTACTGAATCCTATCAGTTCTTCTTTAATTGACCATTCCATATTAACCTGAAGACGTCGGGTCGATCTGATTTTCCTCAATTATTTCAACTTTCCGAGGAATCTGTTACATTACTTTTAGTTCAAAGAACTTTCGTCCATAACCTTCGCCTCGCAAGACGACCTTTTACTGTTACATTCGTATCATTCTTCATATAAATTTATTCTTGCACTGGAAGATATCTGATAGTGAGTATTCTCAAATGGAAGTGAAATCTATTACAACTACCTCCACGCTTCACATTCAAAGTGGTGGCTGAACTTATGGTATACGTTCCTTCCTTTCTGTTGTCCTGGTGTAGCTATTATCACAACCATAAACATTGCTCACATCCCCACTGCGGTAATCCTTAAAGCTTGAGAAATCTATGAGTCACTCATGCTCCGATTAATTAATCAACGATAACAAGTAGCCAAAGGCCTTAGGAACTTTCTTCTTTACCAATACTTTCAAACTTATGAAAATCCAGTATAAGTGATATGTGGCATAAGCCGTCTCACATATCATCATATAATGCAGTCCATAGCACATAACTTCCATACACGATCGAGTACGTGTTCACTACTACCGGATACATGGTACATCGCATCATCATTGTCCAACTAACGGGACATCATACTTAATAAAAATATACTTGAGACAAACCACGTCAACCAAGGTCACTCTCTTAACTCTTAATTCATCCTTGTATCCTTTAAACATTCACAATCCCATAACGTAAGTTATGGTTACATTCCGTTGTCGTAATGACTTACTTGTCAAAAGACATTCTCTGTTTTCGAAAAGAAAACTCTATCCTGATCGCTGTCAGAATAGCACTCTAAAACTCTTAATCCTTTATTTCATAACTTTAATTCACGTAGCCTTTTAATGTAAACTATGAGAAATCCTCTGATCCGTGTAAAACATTTCCTTCCTTTAACTATTAATATTAGGTTCAAGAATTTCTGAACTCCTCTACTGAGATTTGTTCGGTAACAACAAACCTGTTCTGCTTAAGACTTTCCTGTTAAAACATTACCGACTGCGTACCACGGTTACCGATACATGTCACACGACTATAACTATATTACACTACTGTCTAAGCAGTATATACTCTGCCTGATCAGTATACATAATACTAATCATAACCTGTTACATGCCTGTTACGTGGGACATGCTAGCATAACGTGGGTACGATGCGGAATAACTGTATGCCACGGCATTATTCCTCGTTGATTGAACTTACTATTCAAATAACTTAAAGTTACTGAGCTAAACAGCTAGATCACCGTATTAGGTGTGGCCCTCTTTGCAATGTACTTATTGTGCTATAAACACATCCTTTAAGTTATCAAACTACTTCGATTCTCTTGTCTCTTGAGTTTCGAGGTCTAAAACATTCCTCTACTTATCTAGTAAATTTCCTGTTAGAACTGATGATAAGTTCAAGTCATCACTACTTACAATCATTCTGTAACTTGAGAATTAATCTCTGAATACCTTTCCTGTAATTCCTCTGGCAAGGACTTCACAAACATCATTTTTCTCTAAATTTCAACTTTAAATTTGTTCATTAACTCATCCTTTGATTACTTCTCCGCTGCGCAACTCTGATTTTAACAATTTGCTTTGGGATCACTATCACCATATAAAATCTCTTTGGCCAATCCTTTAACTTTATGACTTTGTAGTTACCATACATGACCATCTTACCTTATGATTTCTCTTGTAGTTTAATCCACCTGTTAACTTACTGATTGCTCGACACTTGACTCTGCGTTTCTATTCGAGCATAAACAAAATTCTTACTTTCACGAAAATACGCTGAAACCTGTGAACAGTCTTTAACAATAAATACGAGCCCAACGATGCTCCTGCTAACGCGACTAAAGTTCATACATTATTTACTTGCGGTAACTTCTAGAAACATTCTATGACTTTCGAAAATTCTCGTCTTTCATATACTTAATCGATTAGTGAATCGAGTCTCATCCTATAATTATCCGTAAGGATTTCTCGTCCACAAAACTCTAACATAACTCTTGGTTACTCCTCAGGTTTCTCCGAAAATAATTCATCTGGATAAAACTCAACTTTAACCGGCTCTTCTGTAAATTCCAACACATCTTATACCTCTTCGAGTACCCGATTAATAAATCTGTAAGCTCCAATACTTAACGTTTTCCATTGGATCCTTCCTATAACTTATTACTGTATTCACAACTCCATTCTAATCTCGTTATCTGAACAATAGTCCATATGTCTTCTCGACCGTTGCCCTCTTCATGGTTTCGAACAAACCAAGGTATGTATATATCTACCATCATAAGGTGATCTTTGTCGGCTTACCCAAATACTCGTGTAAGGAGCCCATCAAAAGATAACATAGAACTCCTTAGCATTATCCGTAGCTTTAACTATGACTCGTACGTTAGTGATATTCTTCCTGCTTAATCTTCGAAGCTGGTCTACTATAATCCGCCAACATAAGATTCAATCTTTAATCCATACCCTTACCGGGGGTTTCCTTTACTTATCGCTATGCTCGCATTCTTCATACCAAGCATCTTGGTGTCCCATAATAAAGGAAGGTAATCTATTTCATCCATCCAATATTTCGCTTAATACATAAATAAGTCTCTTACATATCGGATGTCAAAATCTCATCCGGTCAAGTGCGCAAGTCCTTCCATCCTTACACTCTCTATCCTTACTGAAAGTCCAGAGTTTCCAATAATTAACTTTTCATTTCTTAGTCCAAGTCGCTGGGTTTGGTATCACAATCCTCTGCATCTGTAGCCGGAAATAAAACTCTAATTGTACAATTCACTATAACTTTCCAAATTACGGTTCCCCTTAAGATTCCAAATCATCTCTTAGTGTATTCCATAATTCATTACTCCACACATCTCCTCGGAGAAGGCATCGCTCAAGGTTACGTCCAACTAGTTAAGGTACTTGACCTTACTCTTAAATACCTCTTGTATTCCTGAACTTTGCCATTAACAGGCTCAGTTACTTCACTGTTAGTGAACCATCCTTTGACAATAAACACTTGGCCAATTACGTCTTAGAATCTGGCGTCTTAACCTTTACCCTTCGTACATTTCTTTCCGCCTTGGTCACATTCAGCTCTCGGATATTTGTCCTAACTGTCATATACTAGACTGAGTTGATCAGGCTCAACTAGATGTGACCTTTAGAACAATATCCGGAACCCAATGATTCCACTACTTTTATTGAATCTTAAATGACCCATGGCACGGTCTGAATCGACCTGCTCTGATACCAATTGTAACACCCATACTAACTTTAACTAGTATATTAGCATGTGCGTTAAAACTGATACTGGATACATTTAAAAATTTCAATATTAACAATAATACATAACAATGAATGAATACAAGTTTACTCGTCTGTACAAATATCCAATACTATTACAATACTTATACTATATTCATCAAGCTCCCGAGCTGATACACAACGAGCAACTGTACTCCATCCAGCATCTCTATGAAGAACTTCGTCACGAACCTCTGACTAACTTGTAAACCTGCACCAGAAGGAATGGGATGAGACATAATGTCTCAGTGAGCTCCAGCCCAACCTACTGTTGGCAACCACAGGGAACCTAGGGTCGCTATGCCTACCTTGGCAATCTTGGGGATTTCCTATGATCGCCAAGTCTTTTATCTGCCTATGACTATAAGTCCTCCTGTAACTATAACTTGAACTGCCTATAACCTTTGCTGTGACTATCTATAACCATAACTGTAATCTGCCTATAACTTTAACTTAGTGATCGAGGGAAAACCTAGGATCACTTTCTGATAACTGTCTATAACTATAACTATGAGTTTCCTGTGACTATAACTATAACTGTAACTTTGACTATAACTATAAACATAAAACATATGCACAGTTCGATAGCAGTTTTATGTTAGCTGTTAGCGTTGAACAAACAATTAATCTGAGTTCATTTTACGGAGGGCAGCCCGGGTGGAGAAACCCCGAGATACGTCTCCCTATAAACCGGTGAAATTCCTATCATATCAGGCTAACACCGGACTCCCTATAAAACGTGTGGACAACCCTCTCGGAGAAGTCCCATCCGGCGAATCCCGGAGTCTGATGAACACGCCCTGTAACTGTAAAACGTGCAAGCACGCCAATATCTTTAATCTTTAATTCTTTAACTTTAACGTATGAACATATAATCTGTTACTATAATCATATAACAATCCTGTAACTTATAATCTATAACCTATGATTCTTGGCTCATCGTTCTCATAAGCCACCTATAATCGTTGGAGAACCAACACTATAAACCTTATCTGTGACTATGATTGTAGAAACATTCCTATAATCCTCGTATTCTGAACTAAATACCTCTATGATTTCTTATACCTAAAGTAGGTTCTTGACTTAGTAAAGTCGTCTGCATTTCCTAAGAGTTAACAACTCACGTGCAAGGAATCTATCCATTAAATCCTTGCACTCATACTATGATTCATGTTTTCCTATCAAAGGATTCGACACATCGTTGTCATGTGCCGCTATTAGGGTTTAACTATTCATATAACCTTTACTTCCCGTAATTCCCATGCCTTGCGCATTCCTTGCTCCACTAATTTCTCAATCATTAAAAGCCTTTGGATGAGTTAAAATGGTGGTTAAAGTTTCTAAAAAGTATTAGGAGAAAACATTTGCAAAAAGCCATGCCCGCGCGCACCAGAACCCCCATAACAGCTCAACTAAGTTGTGCTGTTCTGGCTTGGTCGCTACAAGCGCCAAGCTGTCGCTACAAGCGCCAGCTGGTCGCTACAAGCGCGGGTAGGCAGGGAAAAATCCTGCCTGGTTGCTACAAGCGACAGCCCGTCGCTACAGCGACCGTGACAGCACAAACTTGTGTAAAAATGCGTTTTTTCCACCATTTTTGCCCAATCAAAGGTACCCAAGCATCCAAAACATGCTAGGGATGATTTTCAATTACAAATTGATAGTTTAAAACATGTATGAGCAAGGAATTTGCATGTATAGGAAATTAGGGCAAAACACTATAACTTTCTATAACTTTTCCTATGATTTCAAACACTATAAAACTCACACAAGGGGGTTCTAAAACCCCAAGGGAGCTCACCTCAACTGGATTTGGTGCTGGTTTAGCTTGCTTTCCAACTTCCTCAAAACCCTAGCTTCCAATCTTCTTTTTTTTTTTTCTTCTTGTTTTCTTGTTCCTTTTCTTCCAAATTGACCCAAGAGTCACAAAGTGTGCTAGCAAGCTGATTTGGGGCAAGATTAAAGGTTAGAGGTAGATGAGTGATGAGAAGAGGGAGTGGCGTGAGAGTAGAGAGAGAAGGAGAGGGGATTATGATTTCTAGTGAGAGAGAAAGAATGAGAAATGAGAGAAAATAAGTGGTAAGTATGAAATGATTCATATTTATCCTATTTGATCCTTTCTCAATATTTACCAATTTGCCATTCCATTTAAAACATCTCTGATGCATCGTCTCAATACTGTTAAATATCCAAGTATTAAGTGGGATATTACATATACATATGAGTAACAAGTTAAGAATTTAATTATAAAGTTAAACGTGTCGATCAGGCTCCGGATTATGCCGGATGGGACTTCTCCGAGAGGGTTGTCCACACGTAAGATTATAAGACTATACTAAACGTGTCCAGCAGGCTCCAGATTATGCCGGATGGGACTTCTCCGATAGGGTTATCCATACGTATGTTAAAAGATTAAACATGTCCAGCAGGCTCCGGATTATGCCAGATGAGACTTCACCGAGAGGGTTGTCCACATGTAAGTTTAAGTTGTGTCCAGCAGACTCCGGATTATGCCGGATGGGACTTCTTCGAGAGGGTTGTCCACACAACGATAAGAAGAGTCTGGTGTTAGCCTCAGATAGGAATTTTCACCGGTATAATGGGAGATGTATTCCGGGGTTACTCCACTCGGATGCACTCCATAAAATGAACCAAGATAATTATTTTTTGTTCAACGCTAACTTTCTAACTTAATGATAAAAGAAAGATGTATATGTATATATTACAATGAGATTATGACAAAGTAGTCATCAGATATTAGAAAGTGATCATAGTTTTCCCCTCGATCACTAGATAATGAGATTATGAATGTCGCGTCGAATTTCGGATATCAAGCTATGGATAAGCGTTGAATCACTAAATGTTAAACCACGACTGAACTTTTAATTTTTCGGGGAAAAAGGAAAAAAGTTCGAAATTACCTTGAAAAAGATTTTAGGTTCGAAAGTCGATTATGCGAGGGGAAGGTATTAGCACCCCTCACATCCGTTGTACTCAACGGGAACCTCTTAGTTAACTTAGGCTTAAAATGTCTTTGACGTTTTGCTTGCACGCTTAATCATATATATATAAAGGAAAAAGAAAATATAATGTGAGGTGAAGAAAGAGATAAAAACAAACGAAAGAGAAAGGAAAAGAAAATTTTTTATTAACGGGCTTGACAAGATGTCGATCTTGCTCCTACGTATCTCCCGGTAGTCGGAGAATTCAAAGCGTACGTAGTTCTTTGATTAGAAAAAGTTTGTACGCTGGTTCGTTTTAGTTAAAAAGATTTGTTCGCGTCCGAGCGAAAAAAGTTTGAAAAAAGAGAAAGTAATGAAAGTAAATGTCAACTGTTCGGGATGTTGCCGAACTGTTCATTGACGACAATGCATAAAAGTAAATGATTTGATAAAAGGATTTTGCACTCGGACTTGAACAAAGGTTTTAAAACGTACGAAGACGTACAAAGTTTTAACATGATGAAAGATGGACGCTAAGGCGATGAACTCGCGCAAGGCGTGAATGTTTTAAAAAAAAATAAAAAGACAAACGCACGGGGACGTAAAAAGCTTGAAAATAAAGACAAACGCATGGAGGCGTACAATGTTAAAAATAAAAGACAAACGCACGGAGGCGATAAAATCGCGCAAGGCGTAAAGGGTTGAAAATAAACGCGCAAAGGCGCGAAAGGTTCGGATTGACCACAAGGGCCAAAATTGATGAGTTGGATTTGTTTTATGCTTCGTTTTGAAAATAGAATGACGATTGTCTAAGCAACGAGACATACGTCAAGTGTTTATCCAATCGGGGAAAGGAGAGACATACGTCAAACCACCCTTTTTCATTCAAGTTTTGTTTGAACTTGAGAAAACGTATTTTTGGGGAAGCTAGAAAAGAATGACGATCGTCTAAGCAACGAGACATACGTCAAGTGTTTATCCAATCGGGGAAAGGAGAGACATACGTCAAACCACCCTTTTTCATTCAAGTTTTGCTTGAATTTTAAGAAATCCCAAAAGGGCAAAACACTTAGTCAAAAAAGTTATGAAAAAAAGTTTAAAACTCAAATTAGTTGTTGCAACTTATGAACAAGTGTTGTTCAAGTTATTGAAACAAGAAAGAAAATGTTTTTGTTGTTTTTATTGATTTTGAAGGACAAGGTCCTTTGCCTACATACCCGAATGGGATCAAAACTATGTAGTTCGGGGTAAAAAAGCCGAGTGATTAGTTATGTTGATTTTAAAGTTTGAAAATGTTTGTGAAAGATAAAATGAGCCAAAGTGGCGAGTGAGTGAAGTTTGATTGATTTTAATTGCAAAAATAAAGTCTAATATGATTAAGATTGATTGAAGTTTGATTAAAAGAAAGTTGCTTGATTTGAAATCCAAGGCTTTGTTAATGAAGAATATTTTTGATGAAGTTTTTGAATATTTGAAATGTTTTTGGTTTTTATGATTTTTTCTTGGAGTTAGAAAGAAATTAAGTGCGATAAAATAAACTAAACGCGAGAGAATTAAAACGGTTTTGGATCAAAATGAAAAGGATTTTTTCTTGGGTTATGAATTAAGCTATGAAAAAATGAAAAATAATGCAATGCATACTTAAACATTTTGTTCCTAAATGTATATGCTAATGACATAAAAAAAAAATGCAAAATAAAATGAACAAAATAGAAATAAATAAATAAATAAATAAAAAGATAAAATGCATGAGATAATATGATAGGTAAATAAATGAGATGTTAAAAATAAAAGAACAAATAAAAGGAAGTAATAATAAAAAGGAAAATAAAATTGCAAAGAAAATAAATAAAAGAAATAAAATAGGGAGGTGTAAAAAAAAATAAAACTGGGGGTGCTGGAAGTGAAAAAAAGTTCAGAATAAAAGAAATAGGCCCAAACTGCATTGGGCCAACGTCATCTGATCTGGGCCGTCTGATTAATCAGGTGGCCCTGATCTGATCACAAGGGGGAATAAGCCAAGGCTGTATGATTTAAATCAGATGGTCTGAGGGGGCGAGGGTGTACGCTAAAGCGTACACCCACACACACTGAATCAGGGAGGGGTATTTAAACCCTCTCCCCTCACAATTTTCTCATTTTTCACAAACTTTCTCTCACTTCTCTCTCTCTCTACACGCCTCTCCCACTTCTCTCTCCCCTCTCTCTTCTTCCAACCGCCGGTGAGGGTTTCCGGCGCGGTGGCCGCCGGTTTTGACGGCGGCGCCACCGCGCCGGAGTAAAAAAACTCCTTTTTTTTAAAAACAAACCTCTTTTCCCACTATCCTTTTCTCTTCTCCTCCCAAATCCGGCCTTTGATTTCTCAAAAAATCTCTCAAAAACTCTAGATCTAAGTTTAAAAAAACACAAAAAAGCTACCTTTTTTTCCTTTGTTGTGTACGGTTTTTGTGCTAGCTTTTGGTGTTATGTCGTGTGTGTGGGTGCGTGTGAAGCTGGTGTGTTGCTGGGCTGTTTGCGGTTTGTGTGGGTGTGCGGGGGTTGGGTCGTGTGAGTGCTGGTGGTTTTGCGCATGTGTATTGTGGTTGTGGGTCGTGGCTTTGTGTGGCTTGCTAGGTTGTGTGGGTTTGGTTTCGTGTTGTTTTGTGTGGGTTGAGTTTGTGTTAGGGGGTGGAAAACGTGTGATGTGTGTTTTTGGGTGTGTTGGCTGAGTTGAACTTGCTGTTTATGTTGTTGTTAGTTGCTGGAAAATCTGTTTTTTTTTATTCAAAATTTCTTCCTCTCTTTTTGTTGTTGTTTGATCCGTGTTTTATAGAATTTTTGTTGAGCTGCTTGAGCTGCTTGTTGACTCAAGAGATAAATCTTGAAAAGCTGGATTTTGCAGATTTTGGATAGGATTTGAGGCAAGCATTAAATGGGAAGTGACCTTGTGGGATTTTGGTGCAGATTTGTGATGATTTTGGAGGATTTTGGAGGATTGAAATGATGAAAAAACTGGAAATTGGGGCGCTGCAGTGTTTGACTTGGACTTTGGACCAAAAAAATGGAAAAATAAAAATAATAATAATAATAGTAAAATAATAATAATGATAATAATAAAAAAGAAATAAATAAATGGTAAATAGTAAAAAAATGAAATTAATGACAATAAATGGCAAAAACTGAAATTAAAAGTAAAAATAAAAAGTAATAAAAAATAAAATAAATAAACGAAACAAAAAATTGACATGAGGTATTTTAAAATACCTCCCTGCCGAAATTTCGTCTGAAACGACGAAAATTCTCGGCTTTAAAAAAAATGAGTAAAACGATACGAAAATGGGTCAAAAAATGGGGTATGACAGATGCCCCTATTTAAGTTTCTTCGCTACTGAGATTTAAAAGTGAAATTTTGATTCGACGGGTCGAAGAAACTTAAATACAGAGTACACCATTTTTTGACCAATTTTGACAGTAAAATGTTATGGATGCGATGCCATGTATGCAATGTTATGAATGCTTGCGATGCAAGTATGAATGCAAGACGGCAAAGATGACCTGATTGGGGGTAAAAAGAGACAAAGGGATACCCGGGTTCGTTAAAGAAACGGGATCCGACTCTACTGGGGATAATGTTCCACTGGGGAAAAGGTTAGCTGCTCGGGTTATTGTCGAACTGTTCACTGGGTAGAGTGGGCAATTAACCACGGGAACCAAAGAGGGTAAAATGTCAGCTGTTCGGGTTGAATTCCGAACTGCCACTGACGACAAGGAATGAATGTAAAGGTCAGCTGTTCGGGTCGTTGCCGAACTGTTCACTGAGGACAGGAAATAAAAAGAAATGTCAACTGTCCGGGTTGTTTACCGAACTGTTCATTGATGACAGGAAGTAAAAAGCAAAGTCAACTGTTCGGGTTGCTTGCCGAACTGTTCATTGACGACAGGAAATAAATGTCAACTGTCCGGGTTGTTTACCGAACCGTTCATTGACGACAGGAAGTAAAAACCAAAGTCAACTGTTCGGGTTGCTTACCGAACTGTTCATTGACGACAGGAAATAAATGTCAACTGTCCGGGTTGTTTACCGAACCGTTCATTGACGACAAAAAGAAATGTCAACTGTTCGGGTTGTTTACCGAACTGTTCATTGACGACCGGAAATAAAAAGAAGTGTCAACTGTCCGGGTTGTTTACCGAACTGTTCATTGACGACATGAAATAAAAGAAATGTCAACTGTTCGGGTTGGTTACCAAACTGTTCATTGACGACAGGAAATAAAAGAAATGTCAACTGTCTGGGTTGTTTACCGAACTGTTCATTGACAGCAGGAAATAAAAAGACATGTCAACTGTTCGGGTTGGTTACCGAACCGTTCATTGACAACAGGAAATAAAAAGAAATGTCAACTGTTCGGGTTGTTTACCGAACCGTTCATTGACAACAGGAAATAAAAAGAAATGTCAACTGTTCGGGTTGGTTACCGAACTGTTCATTGAAGACAGGAATAAAAGGAATGTCAACTGTCCGGGTTGTTTACCGAACTGTTCATTGACGACAGTGGGGATGCGGCTGACAAGCCGTTCCTTACAGAATTGCCCCTTCAATTGGGGAGAAGGGATGCACAAGCTGTTCGTTAAAGAACTTGCCACTTGGCACAACACTGGGGAATATGCACAAGCGGTTCGTTTGAACTGTCACTTGGCATAAAAGGTGACACTTCGGGACCAGACACACCGGAGATGACACTTGGGGAACATTTACTGGTGACTATGATGGGATGCCGAGCAAAGTCGGGCTTTGGTTATGATTTGGTATTTGTGAGTGTGAATGATGACTCACTGGGGAATGCCAATAAAATTGGGCTTTATTTTGTAACATCACTGGAGGATGACATTTGAGGAAAAGAAAATTGCAGATTGTTTATGATTGATTGGTAAGAAACGTGGTGGTTAAAGCAACCATGTACAGATGAATTTGCAGTATGCTGCATGTATGAATGCGTATATGCATGAATGCGTGATTATATGATTTGTATGATTGTACAAATGCATGAATGCATGAATGTATGAATGTACTAATGCAGAACTCTCACTAGGGATGTTGTGTGAAAGATTGGCTTGCACTGGGGATACCCTAAATGTTTGTTAAGGAATTGCCCCTTGGTACAAGAATATAATGAAAGATTGCACAAGCTGTTCGTTAAAGAACTGCCGCTTGGCTTACAAGAAGGTGACATCAACAGATCAGACACGTTAGGGATGATACTCGACTGTTTTGATTTATTGCATGACCGACAACTTGGTGAAACAAGATTTAGACCGGTAAAAAGAAAAGTGGACCGACATCGCTTTGTAAACACTCGGTAATCTTTGATGGGGATGATGTCACAGGGAACACATCCAAAATGTTGACGGGGTAAAGCCGTAACCATTGATGAGGAACAGAGACGCTCATTTTTGCCTAAGTCGCCCTTTCAGGTTTTCGACTTACCGAGCTGTTCTTTTGTTTTTTAGACAAAATATTTCTTGACTACATCGAAATTCACAGGACGCGGCAAATCTTCGCCGTCCATTGTTGTGAGACACAACAATGGTAGTTAGGCGTCCATTTGCCCCTAGAATCGGGTTGAAAAGATAGGATCCTTTTAAGCACGAGGTCTCCTTCTTGGATTTCACGAGGACGAACCATCTTGTCAAAAGCTTGTTTCATCCTCTGTTGATACAGTTGTCCATGACACAAGGCAGTCATGCGTTTTTCCTCAATTAAGTTCAACTGATCGTATCGGTTTTGACACCACTCAGCCTCTGACAATTTAGCTTCCATCAAGATTCTCAATGACGGGATTTCGACTTCTACGGGGAGCACTGCTTCCATGCCGTATACTAAAGAGAAAGGGGTTGCCCCTGTCGATGTACGCACTGAAGTACGATACCCGTGTAGGGCATATGGTAACATTTCATGCCAATCCTTGTAGGTGACTACCATCTTTTGCACTATTTTCTTGATGTTTTTGTTTGCAGCTTCAACTGCGCCGTTCATCTGAGGCCTATAAGGAGAGGAGTTATGATGCTCGATCTTGAACTCTTGACATAGCTCCTTCATCATTTTGTTGTCCAGATTGGTCCCATTGTCGGTGATGATCTTGTTGGGAATACCATATCGACAGATGATATGATTCTTAATAAATCGGACCACCACTTGTTTAGTGACGTTGGCATATGACGCAGCTTCGACCCATTTGGTGAAGTAATCAATCGCCACTAAGATGAAGCGATGTCCATTCGAAGCTTTGGGTTCAATCCTACCAATCATATCGATACCCCACATGGAGAAAGGCCAAGGGGAAGAGAGGACATTTAGAGCCGTTGGTGGCATATGGATCTTGTCCGCATAAATTTGACATTTATGGCATTTTCTGGCATGCTTGTAGCAATCACTCTCCAAGGTCATCCAGTAATATCCGGCCCTTAAGATCTTCCTAGCCATTGTGTGCCCACTGGAATGAGTCCCGAAGGAACCCTCATGTATCTCATGCATTATACGATCGGCTTCTTGCTCATCAACACATCTGAGTAGCACCATATCAAAATTCCTCTTGTATAAAACTTCTCCATTTAGAAAGAAGTTGCCAGCTAATCTTCGCAGAGTTTTCTTATCCTTGTTGGATGCCCCATGCGGGTACTCTTGCTTTTGGAGGAAACTTTTGATGTCATGGAACCATGGCTTGTTATCTATGACTGCTTCGGCTGCAAACACATATGCAGGCCTTTCTAGATGCTGAACCTTGATTGTTGGGATCTCACTCCGGCGGCTGACCTCATACATGGAAGACAAGGTTGCCAAAGCATCCGACATTTGATTCTCATCTCGAGGAATATGATGCAGCTTGACTTTGTTGAAGAAAGTTAGCAAACGTCTTGCGTAATCTTTGTAAGGAATCAAGCCGGTGTGGCGAGTTTCCCAATCTCCATTGATTTGATTGATCACAAGAGCTGAATCTCCATAAATGTCGAGGTTCTTGATCCTTAGATCAATGGCTTCCTCAATTCCCAGAATACAAGCTTCATACTCCGCCATATTGTTTGTACAGTCGAATGAAAGTCTTGCAGCAAAAGGGAGATGTTTGCCCTCGGGGGTGACGATGACTGCCCCAATTCCATTGCCATAGACATTGACAGCTCCATCAAAGATTAACTTCCATCTAGATTCGGGATCCGGACCTTCGCCGAGTAGTGGTTCGTCACAATCCTTCATCTTTAGATACATGATTTCTTCATCGGGGAAGTCAAACTTGATTGGTTGATAATCCTCGATTGGTTGATGAGCCAAATGATCGGCAAGAATGCTGGCTTTGATAGCTTTCTGAGTGTGGTATTCGATGTCGTATTCTGATAACAACATCTGCCAATGGGCGATCCTTCCGGTTAAGGCGGGTTTTTCAAAGATGTACTTGATTGGATCCATTTTGGATATCAACCAAGTAGTATGATTAAGCATGTAGTGGCGAAGACGCCTAGCAGCCCAAGCTAATGCACAACAAGTCTTCTTGAGTAGAGAGTATCGGGACTCGCAGTCCATAAACTTCTTGCTTAGGTAGTAGACAGCGTGCTCTTTTCTACCGGTCTCGTCTTGTTGTCCGAGTACACAACCCATGGAGTCCTCCAATACGGTTAAGTACATGATTAAAGGTCTTCCTTCGACTGGAGGGATAAGTATTGGAGGTTCTAGCAGGTACTCCTTGATGCTGTCAAAGGCTTTCTGGCAATCTTCTGTCCATACTACTTCTTGATTTTTGCGAAGTAGCTTGAAGATGGGTCCACAAGTGGCTGTCATGTGGGATATGAATCTAGAGATGTAATTTAAACGTCCTAGAAATCCCCTTACTTGCTTCTCAGTTTGAGGAGCAGGCATTTCTCTGATGGCTTTGACCTTGTCGGGATCTACCTCGATACCCTTTTGACTGACAATGAAACCTAGGAGTTTTCCAGATCTCACGCCGAAGGTACATTTGTTGGGGTTCAGGCGAAGCCGATATTTTCTCAGACGTTGAAACATCTTTAGCAAATATTCAACATGTTCCTCTTCATTTCCTGATTTGACAATCATGTCGTCGACATATACTTCAATTTCTTTGTGTATCATGTCGTGGAAGAGAGTGGTCATGCCCCTTTGATAGGTAGCACCCGCATTTGTTAAGCAAAAAGGCATCACTTGATAACAAAAGGTGCCCCAAGGTGTAATGAAAGACGTTTTTTCTCTATCTTCGACAGCCATTTTAATCTGATTGTATCCCGAAAAGCCATCCATGAAGGAGAATACCTTGGATTTGGCAGTAT
This sequence comes from Medicago ruthenica, assembly GCA_018208015.1. Lineage (NCBI taxonomy): Eukaryota > Viridiplantae > Streptophyta > Magnoliopsida > Fabales > Fabaceae > Medicago > Medicago ruthenica. Next base: position 44,379,061 of record CM031372.1, read on the forward strand.
TGTCGACTAATATGTCAATGTGGGGTAAAGGGAAGTCGTCTTTTGGACTAGCTTTGTTTAAATCTCGGTAGTCGACGCACATCCGAACTTTACCGTCCTTCTTGGGAACAGGCACTATGTTGGCCAACCAGTGAGGGTATTCTGATGTAACAAGAAATCCAGCATTAATCTGCTTTTGCACTTCCTCTTTGATCTTGAGAGCCATGTCAGGGCGAGTTCTTCTCAACTTCTGCTTGACTGGCGAACATTCAGGTTTCAAAGGTAGATGATGCTCCACAATCTCAGGATCCAATCCTGGCATATCCTGGTATGACCATGCAAAGATATCCACATATTCTTCAAGCAGCTTGATTATTCTTTCTTTGACGGATGCATCCAACAATGCCCCAATCTTGATTTCTTTCTTGTCTTCTTCGGAACCCAAGTTGATAACCTCTATTGCCTCCTCATGAGGCTGAATAGTCTTCCTCTCTTGTTCTAATAGACGCTTAATCTCGTCCGGAATTTCTTCATCCTCTTCCTCTTCCGCTTCGTAAACAGGGAATTCAAAGTTGGGAGAGAGCCTAGGGTTATGGTGTTCAACGGGTTTATGGATGTTTAGTCTGCAAATGATGGATGATTGATTTTAGTGAAATGAGAGAAAATGCAAACTTTTTGAAAATTTATTAAAAAGAAAATACTTATGATTTTTTAGGGTTTTTTTGTATTACCATTTTTTCGGAAAAAAGACAATAAGACAACAAAAAGAATAATAGAAAGGTCGTGATAAAAACGACAAATTTCATTGATGATAATAGTACTTTAAACAAGCCCTACATGAGTCCTTCTTCGCTTTGGGTAAGACGAAGGGATCCTTTTTTTGAAAACGATAAATAAATAAACACATTACTTTGACGATTGAATAACAGAAGGAACGTCGATAGCATCCCAATTGCGGCAAACTCCTCCGGGCGTTACAAAAGCGTGCGCTGCTTCTTCCGGCCCATCTTCAGTGACGACATTAGTTTCTGCTGTGGAATGAATGAAACTGGCACTGTGGAAAATATCCTCGAGCGGTCCAATGCTAGTGTTTGGTTCGGCAACTCTTGTAGTTGAAGTGAAACCCAACCCTTCTCTATGCTTATGCTCCGGCAGGCTTATCGTCTTTCCCCAATCCGGGAGTAAATCATCTTGCACTGCTCTTTGTGCACTTTTGTAAGAAGCCATGGATGCTCCATTCTTTGTGGCACTCTCATCATCTAAGGAAAGACCTTGGAATGATGTCCCATCAACGATATCAGCACCGATGAACGAGAAGGCCGACAGATGGCTGACTAACAGAGCTTCCTCCCCTCCCACAGTTATTAGCTTTCCATTCTTCACAAACTTTAGCTTTTGGTGAAGTGTGGACGTTACTGCTCCGGCCTCGTGGATCCATGGTCGACCTAACAAACAACTGTACGCTGCTTGTATATCCATTAATTGGAAGGTGATTTGAAATGTGTGCGGCCCGACTGTGATGGGCAGATCTACCTCTCCAATTACTGATTTTCTTGAGCCGTCGAAGGCTTTAACTACCCCACTTTGCCTCATGGGGGTCCCCTGGTAGGAAAGCTGGTCAAGGGTTGTCTTGGCCATTACGTTCAATGAAGAGCCGGTGTCTACAAGTACGTTTGATAAAGCATCCGACTTGCAGTTTACCGATATATGTAATGCCAAATTATGGTGCCTTCCTTGCTCCGGGAGTTCCTCATCACTGAAGCTTAAGTTGTTACAGACAGTGATGTTTCCGACAATGCCTCCGAATTGGCCAAGGGTTATATCGTGCTCCACGAAGGCTTGGTTCAAAACTCTCATCAATGCTTCTCTATGAGCGTCAGAGTTTAGCAGTAAGGACAGCATAGAGATTTTTGAAGGTGTTTGCAACAACTGGTCCACGACCTTGTATTCGCTCTTCTTGATTAGCTTCAAAACCTCATCAAGATCCGAATCGGCATTTGCCCCACTGGATTGACCTACATCTTTGTTTGTGCAGGGGTCTTGGGTTTGCCTTGGTTCAAATACCGGGGTACTGACCTTCTCTTGGACTACTGTGGGAAGAACACGTCCACTCCTTAGCACTTTACTACTGTCCGTGATATTACTGACAGGGGCTAAGGGGGGAATAGGTACCTCTTGACCGTTATTCACCATGGTTGCAAGGTACTTGTAAGGAACTGCCTTGTTGGAAGTGTATGGGGTAGGTCCCGGTAAACATATTATGAGTGGAGTAGCGGCAGGCTTCTGGCTGCTGGGGGCAACTCCAAGTAATCCGGGATATTAAACTCCGGGATTATAACACATACACTTTTGTCCTTTATCGTGACAACAAGCTCCTTTTTGTCCAATAGTCCTTGTATGTCGTTTTGGATTTGCATACATCCTCGAGGACTTTCCGAACACTCTTTGCAATTAGCATGATCATGCTTGAACATCGTTGCCTTACACATCTTGATGTGTAGCGGAACTAGAGGCGTTCTGATGTCTTGGGCCTTCAAAATAGGACTGGCTCCTTGATATTCTTGAACCATGTTGATAGAGGAGACATGGTTTGGCAGCGGGTTAGTTTGGACATTTGGGTTTGAGTCCTTGAAGGTCAGAATTTTAGTACGGACTAGCCTTTGTACCTCATTTTTTAGAGCGAGGCAACGTTCAATGTCATGGCCTGGTGCCCCTTGATGGTATGTACAAGTAAGGTCCGGGCGATACCATGTAGGTAATACATTTGGTACGGGAGGAGGTGCTCTTGTTTGTACAAGGTTTCTTGCAATTAAAGAAGGGAGCAAGTCCGCGTACTTCATGGGTATCGGGTCGAATACCGTTCTTTGGCGATTCTGATGATTGAAGGGTTGAGGATTTTGAGGTCGGTATTGTTGACCTTGTGGGCGTGGTTGTTGATAATATTGTTGATTTTGTGGATGTTGTTGTTGTTGATATGGTTGTTGATAATGAGGGGGAGGCCTTTGTGGGACCTGAATTTGGTAGTTTGGAGGTGTAGAGATGGAAGGTGAAATGGCAGAGACATGTGGATATGCTGAGTACCCTTGATGAGGTCCTCTATGGCCAATCATGCCAATATCTTGCTCTTTCTTCCTTGGGTAGCCACCCCCGAATCTCTTTGTGCTGCTAGATGGAGCACTTTCTTTCACTAAGCGTCCTTCTCGGACCGCATCCTCCAAACGTACGCCCATGCTTACCATTTCTGTGAAGTCACTTGGCGCACTCGCAACCATTCGCTCATAGTAAAAGGAACCAAGAGTATTCAAAAAGATCTTGGTCATTTCCTTTTCTTCTAGAGGCGGGCTAATCTGAGCCGCTATCTCTCTCCATCTTTGTGCGTACTCCTTAAAGGTCTCCTTGTCCTTTTGGGCCATGGCCCGGAGTTGGTCCCGGTCCGGGGCCATGTCCAAATTGTATTTGTACTGGCGGACAAACGCCTCTCCCAAGTCATTGAAGGTTTGAATTTTGGTACTATCCAAACCTATGTACCACTTCAAAGCGGCACCGGTTAAGCTATCTTGGAAATAATGGATGAGCAACTGATGGTTGTCGGTTTGCGTCGACATCTTCCTTGCATACATTACCAAGTGACTTTGTGGACAGGTATTCCCTTTGTACTTTTCAAAATCCGGGACCTTGAATTTAGGAGGGATTTTGACATTGGGTACAAGGCAGAGATCATGGGCGTCCTTCCCGAATAAATCTTTCCCTCGGAGGGCTTTAATCTCCTTTTGCATCTCATCGAATTTTTCAAGGAAATCAGCCATCCTATCCTGGGCGCCTAAACTTTCGGCACGAAAGATAGGCCCGTGATCATGCTGAGTGGTATGGACCACTGGTGTTGTGAAGGCCACAGTAGCCTGAGGGAAGATAATCTCGGGTTGAGATACCGGAGCTTCTTGGAGAGTAGTAGGAATTGGGATAGACTCTTCACCAAACTCAAATGGCATGCCCCACGTACAACCGAGGGGTCTAGAGTGTTGTAGAGCATCGACATGTAACGTTGAAGTCGAAGCAAATGCTGATGCTTGTGCTTGAGAACTGGAGGGAGGAGGAGGTGTCGGGATTTGCGCGGCCGCTAGTAGCTTTACTAACTCCGTTAGTTTTTCCATCTCCGTTTTCATAGATGTTAATTCTTCACGAAGCTCATGATTCTCTTGCTCTAAATTCTCCATTTTCTTCTTTAAGGCTACTCGAGTGTTGTATGCGTGAGTTGCTTCGAGACGATGAGCCACTTCTCTTTATGGGAAGACGTGTAGTGTTGCGGAGGAAATGCGAACACTGAATACTCAATTCGGATTATGAGAAATCCTGAGGATAAGAAAAAGGGAAATGAGTTTTGGACTCGAAGATGGACGTATGCATGATAATGAATGATGTTAATGTAAATGCATGAAAAGAAATTTTTGTTTTGCTTTACAAGGAAATTAAAAAGTGCAATTAATTTCTTATAAAGCAAAGTGATATGCGAAAATTATTTTCATGCATGTAAATGTATGGTATGCATATGTATGTTCAAAATTTCCCCCCATCCTCACGTGTAGGCTCTAAAGGTGAGATTTTCTAAAAGGTCCCTAGAGATCACGGACCTCACAAGGAACTATTGTCGTCAATTGCAAATGCTCGCAAGACCTCAATATATTCCAAGTGAAATCTACTCTAGGCGGGGTTTTCGCATCTTCCCTTCAAGACATACGTCAAGTGGGCCTCCGCTACGCAACCCCATCTTATCTTAATTTTTTCTCAAAGCTCGGGAATAGAGCCTCACACGTCCGGCATTAACCCGAACAATGTGGAGTAACACCGCTCAAGTAACCCCACAATATATATAACATGAATATAAAGCAAATATGAAACAAATACATATAAAGCAAATGATAAACAAATAAGGATAACAAAGCATAAGCGTGCAAGAAAAACAAAGACACTTTAGCCTAAAAGCCAACTAAGATAGGCTTGACTTGTCATACACAAAAACAAAGTGTTTAAGCACCATCCCCAGTGAAGTCGCCATTTTTGTCGCGTCGAATTTCGGATATCAAGCTATGGATAAGCGTTGAATCACTAAATGTTAAACCACGACTGAACTTTTAATTTTTCGGGGAAAAAGGAAAAAAGTTCGAAATTACCTTGAAAAAGATTTTAGGTTCGAAAGTCGATTATGCGAGGGGAAGGTATTAGCACCCCTCACATCCGTTGTACTCAACGGGAACCTCTTAGTTAACTTAGGCTTAAAATGTCTTTGACGTTTTGCTTGCACGCTTAATCATATATATATAAAGGAAAAAGAAAATATAATGTGAGGTGAAGAAAGAGATAAAAACAAACGAAAGAGAAAGGAAAAGAAAAATTTTTATTAACGGGCTTGACAAGATGTCGATCTTGCTCCTACGTATCTCCCGGTAGTCGGAGAATTCAAAGCGTACGTAGTTCTTTGATTAGAAAAAGTTTGTACGCTGGTTCGTTTTAGTTAAAAAGATTTGTTCGCGTCCGAGCGAAAAAAGTTTGAAAAAAGAGAAAGTAATGAAAGTAAATGTCAACTGTTCGGGATGTTGCCGAACTGTTCATTGACGACAATGCATAAAAGTAAATGATTTGATAAAAGGATTTTGCACTCGGACTTGAACAAAGGTTTTAAAACGTACGAAGACGTACAAAGTTTTAACATGATGAAAGATGGACGCTAAAGCGATGAACTCGCGCAAGGTGTGAATGTTTTAAAAAATAAATAAAAAGACAAACGCACGGGGGCGTAAAAAGCTTGAAAATAAAGACAAACGCATGGAGGCGTACAATGTTAAAAATAAAAGACAAACGCACGGAGGCGATAAAATCGTGCAAGGCGTAAAGGGTTGAAAATAAACGCGCAAAGGCGCGAAAGGTTCGGATTGACCACAAGGGCCAAAATTGATGAGTTGGATTTGTTTTATGCTTCGTTTTGAAAATAGAATGACGATTGTCTAAGCAACGAGACATACGTCAAGTGTTTATCCAATCGGGGAAAGGAGAGACATACGTCAAACCACCATTTTTCATTCAAGTTTTGTTTGAACTTGAGAAAACGTATTTTTGGGGAAGCTAGAAAAGAATGACGATCGTCTAAGCAACGAGACATACGTCAAGTGTTTATCCAATTGGGGAAAGAAGAGACATACGTCAAACCACCCTTTTTCATTCAAGTTTTGCTTGAATTTTAAGAAATCCCAAAAGGGCAAAACACTTAGTCAAAAAAGTTATGAAAAAAAAGTTTAAAACTCAAATTAGTTGTTGCAACTTATGAACAAGTGTTGTTCAAGTTATTGAAACAAGAAAGAAAATGTTTTTGTTGTTTTTATTGATTTGGAAGGACAAGGTCCTTTGCCTACATACCCGAATGGGATCAAAACCATGTAGTTCGGGGTAAAAAAGCCGAGTGATTAGTTATGTTGATTTTAAAGTTTGAAAATGTTTGTGAAAGATAAAATGAGCCAAAGTGGCGAGTGAGTGAAGTTTGATTGATTTTAATTGCAAAAATAAAGTCTAATATGATTAAGATTGATTGAAGTTTGATTAAAAGAAAGTTGCTTGATTTGAAATCCAAGGCTTTGTTAATGAAGAATATTTTTGATGAAGTTTTTGAATATTTGAAATGTTTTTGGTTTTTATGATTTTTTCTTGGAGTTAGAAAGAAATTAAGTGCGATAAAATAAACTAAACGCGAGAGAATTAAAACGGTTTTGGATCAAAATGAAAAGGATTTTTTCTTGGGTTATGAATTAAGCTATGAAAAAATGAAAAATAATGCAATGCATACTTAAACATTTTGTTCCTAAATGTATATGCTAATGACATAAAAAAAAAATGCAAAATAAAATGAACAAAATAGAAATAAATAAATAAATAAATAAGATAAAATGCATGAGATAATATGATAGGTAAATAAATGAGATGTTAAAAATAAAAGAACAAATAAAAGGAAGTAATAATAAAAAGGAAAATAAAATTGCAAAGAAAATAAATAAAAGAAATAAAATAGGGAGGTGTAAAAAATAAAACTGGGGGTGCTGGAAGTGAAAAAAAGTTCAGAATAAAAGAAATAGGCCCAAACTGCATTGGGCCAACGTGATCTGATCTGGGCCGTCTGATTAATCAGGTGGCCCTGATCTGATCACAAGGGGGAATAAGCCAAGGCTGTATGATTTAAATCAGATGGTCTGAGGGGGCGAGGGTGTACGCTAAAGCGTACACCCACACACACTGAATCAGGGAGGGGTATTTAAACCCTCTCCCCTCACAATTTTCTCATTTTTCACAAACTTTCTCTCACTTCTCTCTCTCACTACACGCCTCTCCCACTTCTCTCTCCCCTCTCTCTTCTTCCAACCGCCGGTGAGGGTTTCCGGCGAGTAAAAAACTCCTTTTTTTTAAAAACAAACCTCTTTTCCCACTATCCTTTTCTCTTCTCCTCCCAAATCCGGCCTTAGATTTCTCAAAAAATCTCTCAAAAACTCTAGATCTAGGTTTAAAAAAACACAAAAAAGCTACCTTTTTTTCCTTTGTTGTGTACGGTTTTTGTGCTAGCTTTTGGTGTTATGTCGTGTGTGTGGGTGCGTGTGAAGCTGGTGTGTTGCTGGGCTGTTTGCGGTTTGTGTGGGTGTGCGGGGGTTGGGTCGTGTGAGTGCTGGTGGTTTTGCGCGTGTGTATTGTGGTTGTGGGTCGTGGCTTTGTGTGGCTTGCTGGGTTGTGTGGGTTTGGTTTCGTGTTGTTTTGTGTGGGTTGAGTTTGTGTTAGGGGGTGGAAAACGTGTGATGTGTGTTTTTGGGTGTGTTGGTTGAGTTGAACTTGCTGTTTATGTTGTTGTTAGTTGCTGGAAAATCTATTTTTTTTTATTCAAAATTTCTTCCTCTCTTTTTGTTGTTGTTTGATCCCTGTTTTATAGAATTTTTGTTGAGCTGCTTGAGCTGCTTGTTGACTCAAGAGATAAATCTTGAAAAGCTGGATTTTGCAGATTTTGGATAGGATTTGAGGCAAGCATTAAATGGGAAGTGACCTTGTGGGATTTTGGTGCAGATTTGTGATGATTTTGGAGGATTTTGGAGGATTGAAATGATGAAAAAACTGGAAATTGGGGCGCTGCAGTGTTTGACTTGGACTTTGGACCAAAAAATGGAAAAATAAAAATAATAATAATAATAATAGTAAAATAATAATAATGATAATAATAAAAAAGAAATAAATAAATGGTAAATAGTAAAAAAATGAAATTAATGACAATAAATGGCAAAAACTGAAATTAAAAGTAAAAATAAAAAGTAATAAAAAATAAAATAAATAAACGAAACAAAAAATTGACATGAGGTATTTTAAAATACCTCCCTGCCGAAATTTCGTCTGAAACGACGAAAATTCTCGGCTTTAAAAAAAATGAGTAAAACGATACGAAAATGGGTCAAAAAATGGGGTATGACAATGAATATGATAAGAATATGATAGAGGCATATAGTGATCCTAGCTTTCCCTTGATCGCTAAGATATGTAGAGATTGACGGTGATCATAGGTCTCCCCGAGATTGCTAACAGTTAGTGCATGGCGACCCTAGGTTTTCCCGAGGTTGCCAACAGTAGGTTGGGGTGGAGCTCACTGAGACATAATGTCTCATCCCAATCATTGTGGTGCAAGTTTTCAGGTAAGCAAGTGGTTCGTGATGAAGTTCTTCAGGGAGACGCTGAATGGAGTGCAGATGCTCATCATGTACCAGCTCAGGAGGTTGTCAGACAATGGTATAAGTGTATTTTAGTGGTACTTGTTCAGTTGTTTAAACGAGCAAATTTGTATTCATTCAGTTGTATATTATTATTATTGAAAAATTTTAATGTATCCAGTATCAGATTTAATACGCATGCTAAATATTCTAGATAAATTTAGTATGGGTGTTACAACACCACTAGCCATCTTAAAAAATGGTTAAATTTTTTAAGTAAATAACAATCCCTAGAACATATACTTGTCCAACTTATATCACATTATCTTGTCCTCGTAAAATTACCTATGAGTTAAAACTTCGATAAAAAGAAATATAGCATAACTAGGCTAAAAACAAGTATGAAATGTCAAGTTTACAACACATATTTTTCTATTTAAGGTAACTCTTAAACTATAATCTATAAAATATAACCCCGAGACGCAAGATAATATAATTAAAAGATACGATAAAAAAAACTAAGCTTGTTGAAAGGCTTTTCAGAATATTTTCATTGCTACAAAAAAGGTGTTCCTAAATAATTTGTCAAATTTAACCGATCAAGAGTGGTTGAATATTTAGGGTTAAACAATAGAGTTATGGAATAACAACTTTGATGTGTTTAAGAGCCTTTGTGGCTATAGACGCGGTAATACAAAAGTCCTAAATAGAGGTACATAGTAATGGGGAACCTTACAGGTTGTGATATGTGATTCAAAAAGAATCCTACAAGCTGACTGACTTTGGTCCTACGAGCTTTATAAAATAAATGGTATTTATCACAACCTCCAAAGTATCTTACTTTAGACAGTAGAGGATTCCATTTTAAACAAGATCCGTTGTTGAGACATGAAGAAGTAGAGATCGAATGGTTGCTTCATTAAGTTACAAATACACGTCACGAAAGACAATGACAGATCCATGTACCTAATATAATATGTCGTTCACATGTGTCAGCAGTCGAGGATCACCGATTGATGTCAGCATGTAACACCCATAATAAGATTGCCTAGGATCTTATACGAGTATTAAAATTTCGTACTGGATACATTAATTTACGATATAAAAAGTTCATTCAAAATATTACACCACATTGTAATATTACAATCCATAGTTTATACAATTCCTCTTTGATACATGTACATCAAAGTACAGCAACATATAAAACAGTCAAACTATAAACATATAACATCAGCACGATCAGTCTGTAGCCTTCTCCTTACCCTTGTTGCGTGCTGCCTGTGATCGTGCCTGTGAACCTGCACCAGAAGGAATGGGATGAGACATAATGTCTCAGTGAGCTCTACCCAACCTACTGTTGGCAACCACAGGGAACCTAGGGTCGCCATGCCTACCTTGGCAATTTAGGGGATACTAGAATCGCCAAGTCTTTAATTCTATCCCCAAAGGATATAACTTCCTATACTATAACTGTAATCTACCCGTATCTGTAAAACTGTAACATCCCGCCTAAGACTCGAACAATTATTAGTATTGAGACGATATGTCAGAAATGTTTTAAGCAAAGGACAATTTGGTAAATTGTCAGTTAATGGGTTTATTTATATGGCAAGGGCAATATCCCGCTTATAAGTATCGATTATTAGTGTTGGAACCTTGTGAAGCAAGCTTGGCAATTTAGTAATTAAGTGGAATGGCATTTTGGTAATTAAGTTGAAATGGAAGATTTGTTTAAAAATAAGAGGTAAGATAATCTTACCATCTTTCTACATTCTTCTATACTCTTCCAAAATTCAGCCCTCTCCTTCCTCCTCTCAATCTCACACGCCCTCCCTCACCTAGCCAACATCCATCCAAACTTCAATCAAAATCTAGTGAGAAATCTTGCAAGGTAAGCTTGGTAGGAAGCTTAGAACAAGAGAAGGGAAAGAAGAACAAGAAAGTATCAAGAGAAGAGTTAGAGCTTTGGTTTTCAAGCTTGAGTTTAGTGATTAGAAGCTTGGCAAGGAATAAAGCTAGCATCAAGGTGAGCTCCACAGGGTTTTAGAACCCGCTTGAGTAAGTTTAAGTTAATTTTACATTTTGAGCTAAGTTTAGGAATTGTGCTCTAATCTCATATGCTTGCCAAATTCCTTGATTAATCATGTTTAAAACCATCAATTTGTATTAGAAATCCATTCCTTATATTGTATCATGCCTGGATATGCTTAGATATGTCAAAATGGTGGAAAAATCACACTTTTAACTAGTTTTGAACTGTCATTTTCGCCCGGCGAACTCGGGGCGAGATTATAGCGATTTTCAGCATTTTTCCCTGCTTCATTTCGCCTCCACTTCGCCTCAGGGTCGCTCAGCGAAATCAGACAGACAGCACATATCTGTTCTGGTTCGTTCTGGGTGCTGTATTCGCGTTCGGCGAGGCTTTTAATAACCGTTTTCAAAGAGAACTTAAATTTCTAAGAAAAACACCATTCTTGACATATCCGGAAGGTGATTTCAACATTTAATGAATGGATGAATTAAGGATTGGCAAAGCATTAGAGATGCAAGAATAGAAGTTATTTAAGCTATGGAACATTTCCAACAATTAAGTGATGGCTTATGATAACGATAAGCCTATGATCATAGATTCATATGATGTAGATTGGGAGATTAGTTCCCTTAAGAAATGCATTAAATATGCATAAGCTCATAGTAAATTGTTAGACGTACTTTCAAGTACATAAGTTAAGAAATTATGAGAATGAGAATGCACCTAAGATAGTATGATTAAGATGCACTCAATTTAGCGTGCGTATGCACAAGGAATGATTTAATGTTCAAAGACAAGAACCTTTATAGGTTAAGTACTAGAGATTTATTACTTTAAAGAATGAGAATTATGAGAGAGATTTAATACTCTAAGTTAAGGACCTTTTATAGGTTAATAGTTCAAGAATTATTAAGATATTTAGTCGTGGCCTTTGTCGTTCACGCTAGTGGGACACGAATGGTTCATGCAAAGTAAAGATTAAGATTAATATTATTTAAGTCGTGACTTTCATTGTTCACGCTAGTGGGACATGAAAGGTTCATGCATAAGTTTAAAGAATATTAATTCGCGTCTTCCGTCGTTCACGCTAGTGGGACCCGGGAGGTATACGCGTAAGTTAAGATTATTAAGTCGTGTCTTCTGTTGTTCACGCTAGTGGGACACAGGAGGTTCACGCTAGTGGGACGTGTTATTCCGCAAGGATGACCGCACGACGACAAGAGGAGTCCGGTGTTAGCCTGATATGATAGGAATTTTCACCGGTTAGAAGGGAGATGTACTTCGGGGTTACTCCACCCGGATGCACTCCGTAAAATGAACCCAGATAATTATTGTTTGTTCAACGCTAACCTCTAACTTTAAGATATGAAAAGATGAATACGTTTATTTGTATAAATATTGAGAAATAGGACAATTAGTTCCTAGTAAGAAGAAGTGATCATAGTTATTTCCCCCTGATCACTAAGTATGAGATAAGTCAAGTTAGCCTATGATGAGATAAGATTTAGATATGCAGCGATCCTAGTTCTTTCCCTTGATCGCGAAATAAGTAAAGATAAGACTTGGCGATCGTAGATATTCCCCAAGATTGCCGAGGTAGGCACGGCGACCCTAGGTTCCCTGTGGTTGCCAACAGTAGGTAGGGTAGGAGCTCACTGAGACATTATGTCTCATCCCTATCCTTCTGGTGCAGGTTTTCAGGTAGCCAAGTGGTTTTCAGATGAAGATTTTCAGGAAGATGCTGGATGGAGTGCAGATGCTCGTCAAGGTCAAACTCAGGAGGTTGACAGATTATCTATGTATATGAGAATGTGATTGTAAATGATATTTGGATATTTGTATAAACGAGCTATTTGTACTCATTCAGTAGTTCTATATTGTATTTATTATTGAAAATTTTAATGTACCCAGTATCAGATTAATACACATGCTAAATATTCTAGATAATTTAGTATGGGTGTTACAATTGGTATCAGAGCAGGTCGATTCAGACCGTGCCTTGGGTCATTAAAAATTCAATAAAAGTAGTGGGACCATTGGGTTCCGGATGTTGTTCTAAAGGTCACATCTAGTTGAGCCTTATCAACTCAATCTAGTATATGACAGTTAGGATAAATGTCCGAGAGCTGAATGTGACCAAGGAGGAATGAAGTGTATGAAGGGCGAAGATTAAGGTGATGGAATTCTAAGACGGAATTGGCGAAGAAGTATTCATGCCAAATGGTGGCCATCAAACTGTAAAGTGACGAAGCCTGATTGTGGCAAGGTCTTAGAGACATAAGGGATATTTAACAGTGAGGTGAAGCGCCTCAACCCAGTTGGACGCATCGTTGGACGATGCCTTGTATGCGGAAGACATAAGGATTAAGGAATCATGGAATGCTCTTGGGAATGACGTGGAACCTTGACGGAAACTGCAGTCTAAGAAGTTGAAGTGAAGTGTGAACTAAGTAACGATTCTGAGTACAAAGTTGAAGGATCGAACTTGAATCGGATGAGATATTAATGTCCAGACAGTTAAGAGAATTAATTATGGATTACATGAGTTATTTGGACAGATGAAACTAACCACTCAAGTGTGGTTATTGAGTATGAACCGCAAGTGGGTTTGATCCCATCAGATCAGCCACGTCTCCTGAACCAGATTTGTGAAAGAAGAAGAGGAGATGATATGCAGCCTAAGAACTAAGATGGATGAATAAGTGGTGATAATAATATCTGTTGCATATCGAAGTGTGAATCAAATTTTTGGATGTATCCTAATGGTAAGAAGATTAGAAGTAAGAGAAGCTAGGCTGGAATTATTATGCTGATGGACGAATTAAGTTGAACACTCTTGATTAGACGAACAGTATTGAATCTTCTCGATTGGTTAGAGAAGGTAAGTTCAAGATAACACAAGGTCATGGTAGACCAGTGTTGAAGGATGATCGGGATTTCAGCCGAGAATTATGTTGAGATTTTAATATACGGAGGATCGTCTTGAACATGAAAGTTTAGGATTGAGGTTAATGCTAAGGAGTTATATGCTCCCCATCGAAGAGGTTCCTTTCACAAATATTATAGAACAGAAAGAGATTACCTCGTGTTGATAAGTTTCCGAGGGCAGTAATAAGGCATAGATTTGATTTGTGAATACAATAACGAGTTACTGGAGGAATCCAATAGATTATGATAATTTGCAAAAGTTTAAGATCGATTAATCGGGCACTCGAAGAAATGCAACCTATGATGGGCGTTCTAGAGAACTGGTAAGAATTTGGAACTTTCAGGGCGGATTGTTCTGTAGGAACTCAAGGGTAACTTAAGGAACATGATAGAGCTAAGGAGACCAAAGTTGTTCCGGGAAGATTATGAGTATGAAATTATTACGGATAAAGAAAGAGCGAATAGTCATAAGACTCAAATGAAAGGTATGAATCGTCAGAAGCTATAAGTGTTTTCAGAAGTTGCCACAAATCGATGTACATGAATTTAAGCTACCTCAGACTTTTTTCAGTCGGGTATCTGCAATGTTTAACGATTATACATGAAGAGCTGACCAAGAGAAATGGTAAAGTCAGACAATTTATTACAGTGATTACAAAGTGATAGAGTAAGAATGATTGATCGATGGAATTTTATGTGACAATAGTGAAGTCTTCTTCCGATGCTAACTCGAGTGTTGAAATCAGAGTGGCGCAGCGGAGTGGTAATCCAAGCATGAAATAATGAACAACGCAAAGCTGAGGCTTAGAGTATGAGAAGATGTTAAGTGCTTAATTCCTATTATATGGGATAGTAGTAAGTATAAGAATAAGCGATTTAAACATATCATGAGTTTTAATGGAAAGTTATGGAAGTTAATGTCGAAGAATACCTTAAACCTCAAAATCCATGAGGAATGAAACATTTAAATAGAGGCCTTGATCAGAAACGACAATGCAGTGGCGAATGAGTTTAATTTCATGTTGTACCCATGTCATGTTAACCTATCTTGGCTGAAGATTTTGGAAGGTCTTGAACTTAATGTTCACCAGTGAAGGACGGAGAACTTTTACGCAGATTAAAAGTTATTCGTAGTTCATGGTAAAGGGCTACGTAATTTCAGGTTATGACTAAAGGATTAGAGACTGAATGTGCTACTTGGGTAGCAATCGAGTAGAGTTTTCCGTTGGAAATAAGAATCTTGAATTTGACACCCAAAACGAGAAATAAGTTTGTGATGCTGGTGAATTGTAACCATAAAATTTACATTATAGGTTGTTGTATACTTAAGAATAAACATGAGTAACATTGGCGGGGCAAACCTGGCAAGCCAGTTGAAAGGCAAATCCCGGATGTTACGAAATGAGTTAAGAGTAAGAAAAGAACCCCAATTAATGTGGTAGTCTCTCAAATATGTTAAGGTTAAGAATGATGTCCCGTTAGTCGGACAAAGAGGAGATAATGTATAGTGTACACGTGCTTGCTTATGTATGTAAGTTATATGTTATGAAATATATTGTATAATGATAGGTGTGACGACTTAAGCCACTCATCACTTGGACTAAACTCCTATGAGTTTGGGATTATCGGTGTAGAAAACATTTATGCTACGACAAGGAAACGAGAATAAGTTATGACAAGAATGATGGGAGATTGGCAAACTCCTAGTATGAAGAATGATTTCTAAGTTACGTGATAGATCAATCGGAGCAGAACGCGGATAATCAGTAAGATTACGCGAGCCCTTGAGGAATTCCGTAGTGGAAGCAATGATTAAGACTATGGAAAGTAGCACACCAGGACGCCTCCTCCTTGTATTTGTATAATGGAAGTAATGCGGTAGTTTCACTCTCATTAAAGAATGGTATAATTATGGTAAAAACCATGTATGTAGGATACAGTTGTATAAGGCAAAGATCGAATATACGAATTCAATAGAATCGTCGAGGATAATAAGAAAGTCCAATGTCGTCTAAGTAAGGTTACGCGGACTATGACGAGATTATAAGATTCAGCACAAGTGTTAGGATTGGATAACTCTAGCTGGGTTTGCAAGAAAAGTGTAATGCACATTAAGCGCTTCAGATAACGAAAGATTGTCGGATACATTCGACTTATAGAATTGAAAATCTGAGGGATTCCGATAAGTAAGACGAACTGGAGTTTTGGCTAATGAAGAAGTAATAGGAGAGATTGATTCATATATGATAGTGGATTCTAAATTTCGAGGACGAAATTTCTTTAAGGGGGATAGATTGTAACATCCCGCCTAAGACTCGAACAATTATTAGTATTGAGACGATATGTCAGAAATGTTTTAAGCAAAGGACAATTTGGTAAATTGTCAGTTAATGGGTTTATTTATATGGCAAGGGCAATATCCCGCTTATAAGTATCGATTATTAGTGTTGGAACCTTGTGAAGCAAGCTTGACAATTTAGTAATTAAGTGGAATGGCATTTTGGTAATTAAGTTGAAATGGAAGATTTGTTTAAAAATAAGAGGTAAGATAATCTTACCATCTTTCTACATTCTTCTATACTCTTCCAAAATTCAGCCCTCTCCTTCCTCCTCTCAATCTCACACGCCCTCCCTCACCTAGCCAACATCCATCCAAACTTCAATCAAAATCTAGTGAGAAATCTTGCAAGGCAAGCTTGGTAGGAAGCTTAGAACAAGAGAAGGGAAAGAAGAACAAGAAAGTATCAAGAGAAGAGTTAGAGCTTTGGTTTTCAAGCTTGAGTTTAGTGATTAGAAGCTTGGCAAGGAATAAAGCTAGCATCAAGGTGAGCTCCACAGGGTTTTAGAACCCGCTTGAGTAAGTTTAAGTTAATTTTACATTTTGAGCTAAGTTTAGGAATTGTGCTCTAATCTCATATGCTTGCCAAATTCCTTGATTAATCATGTTTAAAACCATCAATTTGTATTAGAAATCCATTCCTTATATTGTATCATGCCTGGATATGCTTAGATATGTCAAAATGGTGGAAAAATCACACTTTTAACTAGTTTTGAACTGTCATTTTCGCCCGGCACTCGGGGCGAGATTATAGCGATTTTCAGCATTTTTCCCTGCTTCATTTCGCCTCCACTTCGCCTCAGGGTCGCTCAGCGAAATCAGACAGACAGCACATATCTGTTCTGGTTCGTTCTGGGTGCTGTATTCGCGTTCGGCGAGGCTTTTAATAACCGTTTTCAAAGAGAACTTAAATTTCTAAGAAAAACACCATTCTTGACATATCCGGAAGGTGATTTCAACATTTAATGAATGGATGAATTAAGGATTGGCAAAGCATTAGAGATGCAAGAATAGAAGTTATTTAAGCTATGGAACATTTCCAACAATTAAGTGATGGCTTATGATAACGATAAGCCTATGATCATAGATTCATATGATGTAGATTGGGAGATTAGTTCCCTTAAGAAATGCATTAAATATGCATAAGCTCATAGTAAATTGTTAGACGTACTTTCAAGTACATAAGTTAAGAAATTATGAGAATGAGAATGCACCTAAGATAGCATGATTAAGATGCACTCAATTTAGCGTGCGTATGCACAAGGAATGATTTAATGTTCAAAGACAAGAACCTTTATAGGTTAAGTACTAGAGATTTATTACTTTAAAGAATGAGAATTATGAGAGAGATTTAATACTCTAAGTTAAGGACCTTTTATAGGTTAATAGTTCAAGAATTATTAAGATATTTAGCCGTGGCCTTCGTCGTTCACGCTAGTGGGACACGAATGGTTCATGGAAAGTAAAGATTAAGATTAATATTATTTAAGTCGTGACTTTCATTGTTCACGCTAGTGGGACATGAAAGGTTCATGCATAAGTTTAAAGAATATTAATTCGCGTCTTCCGTCGTTCACGCTAGTGGGACCCGGGAGGTATACGCGTAAGTTAAGATTATTAAGTCGTGTCTTCTGTTGTTCACGCTAGTGGGACACAGGAGGTTCACGCTAGTGGGACGTGTTATTCCGCAAGGATGACCGCACGACGACAAGAGGAGTCCGGTGTTAGCCTGATATGATAGGAATTTTCACCGGTTAGAAGGGAGATGTACTTCGGGGTTACTCCACCCGGATGCACTCCGTAAAATGAACCCAGATAATTATTGTTTGTTCAACGCTAACCTCTAACTTTAAGATATGAAAAGATGAATACGTTTATTTGTATAAATATTGAGAAATAGGACAATTAGTTCCTAGTAAGAAGAAGTGATCATAGTTATTTCCCCCTGATCACTAAGTATGAGATAAGTCAAGTTAGCCTATGATGAGATAAGATTTAGATATGCAGCGATCCTAGTTCTTTCCCTTGATCGCGAAATAAGTAAAGATAAGACTTGGCGATCGTAGATATTCCCCAAGATTGCCGAGGTAGGCACGGCGACCCTAGGTTCCCTGTGGTTGCCAACAGTAGGTAGGGTAGGAGCTCAGTGAGACATTATGTCTCATCCCTATCCTTCTGGTGCAGGTTTTCAGGTAGCCAAGTGGTTTTCAGATGAAGATTTTCAGGAAGATGCTGGATGGAGTGCAGATGCTCGTCAAGGTCAAACTCAGGAGGTTGACAGATTATCTATGTATATGAGAATGTGATTGTAAATGATATTTGGATATTTGTATAAACGAGCTATTTGTACTCATTCAGTAGTTCTATATTGTATTTATTATTGAAAATTTTAATGTACCCAGTATCAGATTAATACACATGCTAAATATTCTAGATAATTTAGTATGGGTGTTACAAAAACTTCCTGTGACTATAACTTTAACTATAACTGTAAAACATAATACAAATAAAGTGTTTTATGTTAGCTGTTAGCGTTGAACAAACAATTAATCTGAGTTCATTTTACGGAGTGCATCCGGGTGGAGTAACCCCGAAGTACAACATCCCTATGACCCGATGAAATTCCTGACAATCAGGCTAACACCGGACTCCCTATGAAACGTGTGGACAACCCTCTCGGAGAAGTCCCATCCGGCGAACCCCGGAGTCTGCTGAACACGCCCTATGACTGTGAAACGTGCGAACACGCCATTATCTTTGATATAATTCTTTGACTTTAACATATGAACAGATAATCTGTTACTATAATCATATAACATTTTTGTAACATATAACCTATAACCTATGATTCTTGGCTTATCGTTCTCATAAGCCACCTATAATCGTTGGAGAACCAACACTATAAACTTATCTGTAAATATGATTGCTGAAGCACTCCCATTGCCCATGTATTCTAAATGAATACGTCTATAACCTTGTTCACCTATTTAGGTTCTCGAATTATCAAGCTATATGCCTCCCTTATTAATCTATACATCCCCTAAGGGTTAGGTCCTCTAATACTTAAGAGGGATACATAGCCATTGCACGTTGTTTGTTGAGTTTGAAGTAGCATTGGTCGACTGGAATGGTACAAGTAAAGAAGAAAAACAAGCTGTTCATGTGTGCTGTGGAATCGTGACACGATTTGTAAATCGTGTCACGATTTTCTACCCAGAAATCGTGTTATACTCTGCCTGTAAAATCGTGACACGGTTGCAGAATCATGACACGATTTTACCTGCAGTTGGACAGCATAGGGCAATTTCAAAACATGATTTTCACCATTCTTGGCACAACTCAACATACTCAAACATCATACAGCTTAAGGCATAATTCTAAGGCATATAAACAGCTTACAACATGTATGATCAAGGATTCACTATCAAAAGAACTTATGGCACTATAACCTCAAATTGATCATAAACTATAAACATCAAAGCTTAAACAAAGTGGGTTCTAAAACCCCTAGGAGCTCACCTTTAACCTCAATTAGAGCTTGCTAAGATTAGAAATCCAAAACCCTAGCTTCAAACTCAAAGCCTCTACTCAAGAGAGCTTCCTATCCTTGGCTTTTTATAGCTTCTTCTTGCTCCAAATTTCCAAAACAAGCTTACTTGCAACACAAGAGTTCAGGAAGAAGTTTGATTCTTTAAGGGGTGATGATTTGATGATGATGAAGGTGAAGATGGGGGGCGAAAATGAGGGAGAAAGAGGGAGAAAATTCTGATTTTCTTTGAGTGAGAATTGAGTGATAAACTTGGAAAATTTTCATATTTATCCAAATAGTCATTTTCCTTCAATTTACAACTTTGCCATTTCCTCATATTACAACTTTGCCATGCTTGCACATTAAGCTTCTAACACATATAACTGATACTTCTAAGCGGGATATTACACTCTACCCCCCTTAAAGAAATTTCGTCCTCGAAATTTAGAATTTACCTGTAAACAGATGCGGATAGCTCTCCAGCATCTCTGATTCCAATTCCCATGTAGCTTCACCGTAGGGAGAACCTTTCCATATGACTTTAACAATTGGAATCTCTTTGTTCCTCAATGCTTTGACATCACGTTCAATAATCCGTTCCGGTTCGGGCCGAAAGGTCGATGGTTTCCGGAATGAACTTCCTTAACATCCGGGATTTGGATCCGGGATTTGGCAACTAACGGCCCCCGCGATCCCCCGCGATGTACTCATGGACTTCTCCACCCCCCAAGTGGAGTTTCATGCCTTCCGTGGGAATCGAACCCTGTACCCTGGAGGCTATAAGTACATGGCCAATGCATTCCCACTACCAATTGAGCTAGTAGCATAAGCTATTACATTACCTCCTTGCATGAGCACACTGCCCAGTCCTTTAGAGGACGCATCACAATATACAACATATTTCTTTTCGGGATCCGGTATTGCTAGCACTGGAGCCTTGGATAATTTCTTCCTCAATGTCCGGAAACTTTTCTAACAATCTTCGTCCCAGATGAAAGGCACATCTTTCCTCGTGAGGCGTGTCAAAGGCAAAGCAATCTGTGAAAATCTCATAATAAATCTTTGGTAGTAACCTGCTAAACCCAGGAAACTCCGAACTTCTGTTACATTCACTGGTCTAGCCCAATTAAGGACAGCTTCAACTTTAGATGAGTCTACCGACTCTCCTCCTTTGGAGATAACATGCCCCAAAAACTGGATTTCCGACAACCAAAATTCACATTTGCTGAATTTTGCATATAACTGATTTTCTCTGAGGATGTCCAAAACAATTCTCAGATGCTGAGCATGTTCTTGTGAGTCTTTTGAATAGATCAAAATATCATAAATAAAAATTACCACAAACTGATCCAGGTAAGGCTTGAAAATTCTATTCATGTAGTCCATAAACACTGCTGGAGCATTAGTCACTCCAAACGGCATAACCAGAAATTCATAATGTCTGTAACGTGTTCTGAACGCCGTCTTGGACACATCTGACGATTTGATACGAATCTGGTGGTATCCTGATCTGAGATCAATCTTTGAGAATATTGCGGCTCCTTTGAGTTGATCCAGAAGATCATCAATCCTTGGTAGTGGATATTTATTCTTAATTGTCACTTTATTCAGCCGGCGGTAGTCGATACACAATCTCATACTGCCATCCTTCTTCTTAACCAATAACACTAGTGCACCCCAAGGTGACACACTGGGCCTGATAAAATGTTCTGAATTAAGTCCTCTAACTGAGACTTCAATTCCTTAAGCTCTGACGGTGACATTCTATACGGCGCCACAGATACTGGCTCCGATCCTGGGATGAGATCAATAGAAAACTCAACTTCTCGTTCTGCGGGTAAATTGCTTATCTCAGAAGGAAAAACATCTAGATAATCACTGACAACAGGAATGTCACTGGGACTCAGTTCTGATTCTAAAGTCACAGTAACCATCACATATAACCCCTATCCTGAGCACACATAAGTTGGGTAAGCTGATGAGTGCGGTTAATTAACTCTGATAAAGCCACACCTTCCGTCGTATCATCTGTAGGCATAAAAATACACTTTTCCGCACATCCAATGTACACATGATTAGCAGAAAGCCAATCCATTCCTAGGATCACATCTAATTGTATCATGGGAAGACACACCAAATCTATGTAGTATGTCTTGCTAGATACAGTGATCGGGCAATTTTCACATATAAAACTAGCTACAACTCCACCTTCTGTAGCGGTAGATACCGTCATAGGAGGAATCAACGGTGACATAGTTAACTGTAATGTTTCTACACACTTGTATGAAATAAAGGAACATGTTGCACCACAATCAAAAAGCACTTTAACTGGATCCTGGCCTAAGTAACACATACCGGCAATTAAGTCTTCATTGGCCAAGGCCTTCTGACCATCAAGGGAGTACACCATGCCTTTACTTGTAGTAGTACTTTCAGCTCCACTTTTACTCTTCCTTTCTGGACAGTTTGCTAAAATGTGCCCCGGCTGCCTACACCCGAAACACACTCCTGTTTGCCTCATGCATTCACCGTAATGCATTTTCCCACAGTATTTACAAGCAGCACTCTCCTGGTGTGGAAACGACTGCTTACCCCTCTTAGGAGAGCCCTTAGGCTTATTCTCATGGTTCCTATCTTGAAACTTGCCCTTTCTCTTTTCAAACAATGCAGCTTTCTCTTTAGCGGTTTTGGCAAAACCCGCTTCAGCAACCAAACTGTCGTGAACCATTTCAGCATAGCTGGTATTTCTTTGAAGGCTCACTGTTGTATCAATTTCACCTCTCAACCCACGCCTATACTGATTCATCTTCCAGTTCTCATTACCGGCATACTCGTTGTGAGAGGAGTAGTACGACAAATCTTCAAACTTTTTGGTAAACTCAGTGACTGACATGCCACCTTGTTTCAACTCAAGGAACTCTTGTTCTTTCTTTACTTTGTAGGACATCGGGATATACTTCTCTAGCATTGCTTCCTTGAAGTTATCCCAATTAATCTCAATGTCATTTGCTATCATTCGGCGTTGAGCAGATTCCCACCAATCTTCTGCTGCGCCTCTGAACTGGTTGGTTGCCAACAATACCTTACTCTCTTCTAGGCATTCCACCATCCGGAACACTTTCTCAATCTGCTTTAGCCATCTCTTGGCTTCTGGAGGTTCACCTTCCCCATTAAACTCAGGAGGGTGGTTCCTATTAAATTCCCGGAAGGACGGATTAGCCACTACTGGTGGTGGTGTCTGCTGTTGAGCACCTTGACCTTAGTGCATCATCTCCATCCATTCATGCTGAGTTTGGGCCTGTTGTTGGGCTTGTTGCAGCATCATAAGCATCATCTGCTGATGCTGTAATGCAGATTGAGCCTGCTGCTCTTGATATTGTTGCTGCAACGCCTGCTGCTGTTGCATCATTTGAGCCCAAAAATTCATATTAGGGCCTCCTCCGGCTTCCTCAGCATTGGCCTGATTTATTCTAGGCCTGCCAGGACCTCTTCTTCTCCCGGACATCTTATCCTAACTGTCATACACAAGTCAAAGTGATCAGTTTCAACCAGATATAACATTTAGAATAATTTCCCGGATCCAAGAGATCCACAAACTTATATTGTATTTTAATGACCCAAGGCACGGTCTGAATCGACCTGCTCTGATACCAAATTGTAACACCCATAATAAGATTGCCTAGGATCTTATACGAGTATTAAAATTTCGTACTGGATACATTAATTTACAATATAAAAAGTTCATTCAAAATATTACACCACATTGTAATATTACAATCCATAGTTTATACAATTCCTCTTTGATACATGTACATCAAAGTACAGAAACATATAAAACAGTCAAACTATAAACATATAACATCAGCACGATCAGTCCGTAGCCTTCTCCTTACCCTTGTTGCGTGCTGCCTGTGATCCTGCCTGTGAACCTGCACCAGAAGGAATGGGATGAGACATAATGTCTCAGTGAGCTCTACCCAACCTACTGTTGGCAACCACAGGGAACCTAGGGTCGCCATGCCTACCTTGGCAATTTAGGGGATACTAGAATCGCCAAGTCTTTAATTCTATCCCCAAAGGATATAACTTCCTATAACTATAACTGTAATCTACCCGTATCTGTAAAACTTCCTGTGACTATAACTTTAACTATAACTGTAAAACATAATACAAATAAAGTGTTTTATGTTAGCTGTTAGCGTTGAACAAACAATTAATCTGAGTTCATTTTACGGAGTGCATCCGGGTGGAGTAACCCCGAAGTACAACATCCCTATGACCCGATGAAATTCCTGACAATCAGGCTAACACCGGACTCCCTATGAAACGTGTGGACAACCCTCTCGGAGAAGTCCCATCCGGCGAACCCCGGAGTCTGCTGAACACGCCCTATGACTGTGAAACGTGCGAACACGCCATTATCTTTGATATAATTCTTTGACTTTAACATATGAACATATAATCTGTTACTATAATCATATAACATTCCTGTAACATATACCCTATAACCTATGATTCTTGGCTTATCGTTCTCATAAGCCACCTATAATCGTTGGAGAACCAACACTATAAACTTATCTGTAAATATGATTGCCGAAGCACTCCCATTGCCCATGTATTCTAAATGAATACGTCTATAACCTTGTTCACCTATTTAGGTTCTCGAATTATCAAGCCGTATGCCTCCCTTATTAATCTATACATCCCCTAAGGGTTAGGTCCTCTAATACTTAATAGGGATACATAGCCATTGCACGTTGTTTGGTGAGTTTGAAGTAGCATTGGTCGGCTGGAATGGTACAAGTAAAGAAGAAAAACAAGTTGTTCCTGTGTGATGTGGAATCGTGACACGATTTTCTACCCAGAAATCGTGTTATACTCTGCCTGTAAAATCGTGACACGGTTGCAGAATCGTGACACGATTTTACCTGCAGTTGGACATCATAGGGCAATTTCAAAACATGATTTTCACCATTCTTGGCACAACCCAACATACTCAAACATCATACAGCTTAAGGCATAATTCTAAGGCATATAAACAGCTTACAACATGTATGATCAAGGATTCACTATCAAAAGAACTTATGGCACTATAACCTCAAATTGATCATAAACTATAAACATCAAAGCTTAAACAAAGTGGGTTCTAAAACCCCTAGGAGCTCACCTTTAACCTCAATTAGAGCTTGCTAAGATCAGAAATCCAAAACCCTAGCTTCAAACTCAAAGCCTCTACTCAAGAGAGCTTCCTATCCTTGGCTTTCTATAGCTTCTTCTTGCTCCAAATTTCCAAAACAAGCTTACTTGCAACACAAGAGTTCAAGAAGAAGTTTGATTCTTTAAGGGGTGATGATTTGATGATGATGAAGGTGAAGATGGGGGGCGAAAATGAGGGAGAAAGAGGGAGAAAATTCTGATTTTCTTTGAGTGAGAATTGAGTGATAAACTTGGAAAATTTTCATATTTATCCAAATAGTCACTTTCCCTCAATTTACAACTTTGCCATTCCCTCATATTACAACTTTGCCATGCTTGCACATTAAGCTTCTAACACGTATAACTGATACTTCTAAGCGGGATATTACACAGCATCTTTCTACCATATACACCCTGAGTATTTTATAGTTCAACTTATGGTAAGAAACATAATATGAATCACGATGCTAACATAATATGGGAAATAAGTGGTATTCTATTGCAAGTAACAACCACAATATGTTGATCAGAATATAAAAAGCACCAGAGCGACTTCTCTTTTTCCTTGTGTTAGGAGCAATTGAAATATTATTTGCACAATTGAATAAGCATCTTGGAAAAATTATTGATTGTAAACTATGTGCATATTTATTAAATATAAAACAATTTTTTAAATCGTATTAATATTAGCTTAAGAAAAAGAATTTTGCAAACGTCCATATAGACACAATGGACTTGTGCTAAAGTTACGGTATCTTTCTAGTTTGGTAGAAAAGAATTATTATAGATTATTAGATTGATGGCAAGTGGCCAAAATGATTTTATGTTTGATAAATAGTTAATATATTGTTAATGGTTAATTATCACTATTACATTTGTAGATTCAAATGTTAAAGATGCAAAGCATTGTTTAGTGTAATAATAAAAATGACGATGCTTAGACAAAAGAACATTTTTAAAGAATAATACATCTCATAATTAATAAATATATTGATGTGGAAATCATTATGAAGCATAAATACCAATTTAACTAATAGACTAATATATGAATAGAACATTTAGTTAAAATATATATATATATTTGAAATTCGGAAACAAAATATAGTGTTTACGAAAGAAGTGGGAACATATAAGCCTAACAAGATGACACTCGAAAAGAAGAGTTAAATTTTATAAATAGATAATACATTAACATAAATAATAAGCAAAATAATAGAATATGTATAATTAAAACATAAAATCAAATCCGAATAAATGACAGATAAAAAAGTATAAATTGTTATATCATCGCACAACTTGTTTTAGACATGTTTTTTTACAAAATTTTTAAGACATTATTATTTATTAGTAACAAGCTTTTGGAAAAAAAATAAAGTATACAATAATAAAAAATAAATAAATTATAGATTAGTGAGATTATAAACGAATATTCATTTATATAAATATTGTGTTTATTTGTTTTCATACTTTAAACTTAATTGACACACAATGATTTCTTTTTCATTAAAAAAAAAGGAAATTGAAATTATCATAAGTAATTGTGGCACTAACGACCATTAAAGAATAGTTGTATTAAATTTGAAATGTTTTAATTGATATTAAATTTATTCTATTTAGATAATTACCTTTATTAGATAATATATTTCACCGTTATCTTAATCTATTACCTTTATGAGCACTTGGAAAATGATTCAAGTTCAGAAGATGTGTCAACCTAGTTGGAATGTCTTCCATTCTCTTTAAGGTCGTTATGCTATTAATTTACCAAAAATAATAATTTCTACAAACATAAAATATGTACTAATCATTGTTAAATTCCACATTAGAAATTTTTATTAACTATAATTTTCTATTATGTGTAACATTCCATATTAGATTTTTGTTTTATTTTGTGTTTCGAGTATGAAACAATCAATTAACTTGGGGCAACAAGTCCTAATAGTCAAATATGTAGTTTTGTTAAGGAGTTAAAGTATACATAAATGTGCATTTACTGTTATGCTTATAAATTGTGATTGTTTTATTCAACTTTGTTTATCAAATCAAATTGAACTTATACTATCAGAATATTAAGATTAACAAAGTGAGGAGTTATGGCAAAGTGTGGGATTAAAAAGAATGTTACAATTTTGATGATGATAATGTTGGTTGTTGCACAAGCTGATGATTCTCCTTCACCTTCATCACCACCCTATCAAACAGAAGGTCAAATGATTTGCCTTGGCAAGTGTGCTCTTGAATGTAAACGCTTCTTAACAACACCACCAATATATGCAGGTTGTGTTGCTGCATGTGGATTGTCGAAATGTCATAAGGTATCGTCGAAAGTTGTTTATGATTGTGCAACTAATTGTGTCATTTCAAAGTCCAATAACTTCAACACCGGTAAATATATTTTTCCTATTTTCTCGTATGATTTTTTTATCAAGATAATTTTGTAAATTATTGTTGTATTAAGTGATAGAGTTTCTTACAATACTTGACTTATTGCAGATGCTCGTGGTGTAAATCCAATTGTAAATTCATGTATGGAAGCGTGCAAGAACAAATAATTTGTCTACTGCAACAGTCAATGTTTCAAATAAAAGTTGCCATGAAAGTTTGTATTTAGAATCTGATAAGTAGTGACCGTGAAATTAATTTTCTTACGCATATAATAAATCATATCTCATTATCATTACCTTCTCAAATTGAGATATTTTTGTTAAAATGCTTGACAAAAATAGATGTATTTATATGACAGATATGATATAACATATGTGTAACCTTCTTAAATATCGGTGCAAACAAATAATGGTTTATATTTGTTTTTTATGTACTAAGAAGTGGTATAAGTAAATCTATATAATTTAAAATAGATCTTTTTAAATAATTTAATTATTTGGTCTCATGTTTTACCTTGTGAGCATGAAGACACTTACATTGATGATAAAGATCAAAATCCACTAAATTTATTAAATATACAAATTAGAAACTAAAAAAAAAACTGTATGTGTAAAAATTTTTAAAATCTTATATTATCAAGAATGAAGA
Organism: Medicago ruthenica; assembly: GCA_018208015.1. Lineage (NCBI taxonomy): Eukaryota > Viridiplantae > Streptophyta > Magnoliopsida > Fabales > Fabaceae > Medicago > Medicago ruthenica. Next base: position 44,406,816 of record CM031372.1, read on the forward strand.
AAGACTCTAAGTCCTTGTCCGATTATTTTAATTTCTATAAATGTTGTTGCATTTGGGTTATTGCTGATTAACAATAAAGTCAATCATGATTTGTAGAAGGGACTAAGTGATCTAATAAATTACAAAATTAGAAAATTTAATCGTAGACTAATTTATCCATTATGGTTGTTGAATTTAAACAATCAAAATGTTAAAATTGTCGTATGATATAATAATTGCAAACACCGATTTTAAAAAAAAAAATACATTTGTAACTACATAATCTTCATGTCAAAGACTATACATCCAATCATATCTTCATGAAGTATGAAACAAATATGGAATTTCATCAAAATTATAGAGTTGTTCTATTTCATATGAACTATAACTCAATGGTTGAATTTTAAAAAGTACTTAATTTTTACACACCGTCAAGTTTAAGTTGTTTTACACAAGGTTTCAATGATTTATTTCAACATAACTTAGTGGATTTGGAACACATTTAAGGTGAAATAAAGCACAAGAATTGGATGGTTTGAATTATGATAAATAAGAAAACATTTGATCCACTTTTTGAAATTATGATAATGTAACATATTTAAAGTTGATAAAAGTTAAAAAGGAAAAGGGAGAGAAAATCACTCAAGGACTTTTATATCATCTCTCCTTCCAATTCGTAGCCACTTCTAGTCCCTTTGCAATTGAAGGACTTCTCCACTGTAATCAATCTAATTATAGAAATCGACTATGATATTTTTTGTCCCCTTGACTACACCTGTAACATCCCGCTTCAGATTTAAATATTTATCAGTGTCGTGACGAGACATCAGAGATATTTTAAGTGAATGACATTTTGGTAAAATGATGCATAAGGGGGTATATAAAGTCAAGCCTGCACTTTTTCTTCATTTTTCTCACTTCTTTCTCTCACTACCAACTACTCCTCTCCCTTCTCCTTCTGTTCTCACGTTTCTCTCCCTCTCTTCCTCCCAAATCTTCATGGATTTCCCCTTAAGCCAATCCAACCCACATACAAGCTTAGAATCATGTATTAAACAACATTATGAACTAAAGCAAGCATGATTTTTCCCTCTTCTTCCCTGGCCGAATCCTCCATCCTACATAAGTTGAAATTCTGCAAATTCAAGCTTTCTTGGTGTTGCATGTAGAACTATGGAACTGATTACAACTGAATTTGATGTTAGAAGCAAGGGAAAGGGGTTTTGCATGAAGTTTTGCAAGGTAATTGAAAATAAGCTATTCTAATGAAGTAAAATTTTGATTTAAGACTGTTTCTGGTTGCTGGGTCATGGAGCACGAAATTTATAAACTCAAGGGATGATTAAGCTGATTTAGAGTAGCAAAAGATATTAAGTGTGTAAGCTGTTTTGGCAGGTTTCACTGTTGGGCTCGTACCTGTTGCTGTGTGGCTCAGAATTGGGTAATTGTTGTATTTTTGGATTCTACAGTTAATTCCCTTCAATTTGGATTTAAGTTTCATGTGATTCGGATTAGAAATGAACCCGGAAATAGCATTCGAAGTTGGTAAAATTCTGCTGAAAACCACTTACGGGTTTTGACGTAAATTTTGCAGAATAAGCCGAAATGCGAATTTAAGACGGTCGAATGGCACCAGAACTGAATACACATGCTTGGTAAACTTGGTAGGAGTTTGGGTTGAAACTTGGATCGAAAACGTGAACGTTCGTAAGGCATAAGCTGTAAATAAGCTGTTTGGGAAAAGTGCTTATGGAGCTGGCATGAACTTTCCTTGGAGAATTGAGCTATGCTGAGAAACCAGAATGTGTTAAAGTTAGTTCCAATAGTTATAGAACCCACCTTGGGTAAATTTGGGTGATAATCCCTTTATTTGAAAGTTTTATATTTTGTGCCCTAATCCCTTTGCTTGCCAATTCCTTGTTAATTCATGCTTTAATCAGTCAATTTGCAATAGAAAATCATTTCTAACATCATTGAGATGCTTGGGTAGGTTGGATTGAGCTAAAATGGTGAAAAATACATTTTTTGAGCAATTTCTAAACTGTCGACCTCGCTACAGCGAGCTACAACGTGCAGGCTTTTTCTGGCACGGCACAGGGTCGCTATAGCGACCATCCCATCGCTACAGCGCGCTCACCAGAAATAGCTTGGCTAGCTGATCTGTTTCGGGTGATCCGGCGCGTTTATGCGAGGTTTTTCGCAATCGTTTTCTCCAAAAACTTTAAAGAATCAAGGACACTATTTTAACTCATCATAAAGGCCTACAACGGATGAAAACATAAAGGAGCAAGGAATAGGCAATGCATTGGGAATGCTAGAACAAAGGGTAGATTAACAAGAAATTATTACCAGAGAAGTAATAAACTCTTAAGTACGACATATGATAACGATATGTCTAGAACCTGAAATAGATTAGCAAGATTAAAATGTACTCAATTGAGTGTACGAGAGTACAAGAAATGTTTCAACATTCAAATCTTCAGATAAGATTGGGTTAACCGAGGGTTTTGAGTTAGATATCTCCAAACCAAGTTGAGTAATCATTATGATTAGAGAAATGCCTTAATGTTGAGATAGGCATCATGAAAGAACATATGTGGCTTATGAGAACGATAAGCTTAAACCTAATATTATAGGTTAAGTATCACATGATCAACCACTTGATGAATGCATTATATATGCATATGAAAATGTAATGTATCAGATATACATATGAGTAACAAGTTAAGAATTTAATTATAAAGTTAAACGTGTCGATCAGGCTTCGGATTATGCCGGATAGGACTTCTCCGAGAGGGTTGTCCACACGTAAGATTATAAGACTATACTAAACTTGTCCAGCAGGCTCCGGATTATGCCAGATGAGACTTCACCGAGAGGGTTGTCCACATGTAAGTTTAAGTTGTGTCCAGCAAACTCCGGATTATGCCGGATGGGACTTCTTCGAGAGGGTTGTCAACACAACGATAAGAAGAGTCTGGTGTTAGCCTCAGATAGGAATTTTCACCGGTATAATGGGAGATGTATTCCGGGGTTACTCCACTCGGATGCACTCCGTAAAATGAACCAAGATAATTATTTTTTGTTCAACGCTAACTTTCTAACTTAATGATAAAAGAGTGATGTATATGCATATATTACAATGAGATTATGACAAAGTAGTCATCAGATATTAGAAAGTGATCATAGTTTTCCCCTCGATCACTAAATAATGAGATTATGAATATGATAAGAATATGATTGAGGCATATAGTGATCCTAGCTTTCACTTGATCGCTAAGATATGTAGAGATTGACGGTGATCATAGGTCTCCCCGAGATTGCTAACAGTTAGTGCATGGCGACCCTAGGTTTTCCCGAGGTTGCCAACAGTAGGTTGGCGTGGAGCTCGCTGAGACATAATGTCTCATCCCAATCATTCTGGTGCAAGTTTTCAGGTAAGCAAGTGGTTCGTGATGAAGTTCTTCAGGGAGACGCTGAATGGAGTGCAGATGCTCATCATGTACCAGCTCAGGAGGTTGTCAGACAATCGTATAAGTGTATTTTAGTGGTACTTGTTCAGTTGTTTAAACAAGCAAATTTGTATTCATTCAGTTGTATATTATTATTATTGAAAAATGTTAATGTATCCAGTATCAGATTTAATACGTATGCTAAATATTCTAGATAAATTTAGTATGGGTGTTACAACACCACTAGCCATCTTAAAAAATGGTTAAATTTTTTAAGTAAATAACAATCCCCAGAACATATACTTGTCCAACTTATATCACATTATCTTGTCCTCGTAAAATTACCTATGAGTTAAAACTTCGATAAAAAGAAATATAGCATAACTAGGCTAAAAACAAGTATGAAATGTCAAGTTTACAACACATATTTTTCTATTTAAGGTAACTCTTAAACTATAATCTATAAAATATAACCCCGAGACGCAAGATAATATAATTAAAAGATACGATAAAAAAAACTAAGCTTGTTGAAAGGCTTTTCAGAATATTTTCATTGCTACAAAAAAGGTGTTCCTAAATAATTTGTCAAATTTAACCGATCAAGAGTGATTGAATATTTAGGGTTGAACAATAGAGTTACGGAATAACAACTTTGATGTGTTTAAGAGCCGTTGTGGCTATAGACGCGGTAATACAAAAGTCCTAAATAGAGGTACATAGTAATGGGGAACCTTACAGGTTGTGATATGTGATTCAAAAAGAATCCTACAAGCTGACTGACTTTGGTCCTACGAGCATCATAAAATAAATGGTATTTATCACAACCTCCTAAGTATCTTACTTTAGACAGTAGAGGATTCCATTTTAAACAAGATCCGTTGTTAAGACATGAAGAAGTAGAGATCGAATGGTTGCTTCATTAAGTTACAAATACACGTTACGAAAGACAATGACAGTTCCATGTACCAAATATAATATGTGGTTCACATGTGTCAGCAGTCGAGGATCACCGATTGATGTCAGCATCTTTCTACCATATACACCCTGAGTATTTTATAGTTCAACTTATCGTAAGAAACATAATATGAATCACGATGCCAACATAATATGGGAAATAAGTGGTATTCTATTGCAAGTAACAACCACAATATGTTGATCAGAATATAAAAAGCACCAGAGCGACTTCTCTTTTTCCTTGTGTTAGGAGCAATTGAAATATTATTTGCACAATTGAATAAGCATCTTGGAAAAATTATTGATTGTAAACTATGTGCAGATTTATTTAATATAAAACAATTTTTTAAATCGTATTAATATTAACTTAAGAAAAAGAATTTTGCAAACGTCCATATAGACACAATGGACTTGTGCTAAAGTTACGGTATCTTTCTAGTTTGGTAGAAAAGAATTATTATAGATTATTAGATTGATGTCAAGTGGCCAAAATGATTTTATGTTTGATAAATAGTTAATATGTTGTTGATGGTTAATTATCACTATTACATTTGTAGATTCAAATGTTAAAGATGCAAAGCATTGTTTAGTGTAATATTAAAAATGACGATGCTTAGACAAAAGAACATTTTTAAAAGAATAATACATCTCGTAATTAATAAATATATTGATGTGGAAATCATTATGAAGCATAAATACCAATTTAACTAATAGACTAATAGACTTCTTCAGGACCAGTTTCCTTCTAGCTTTGCAACCTTGCTTCTTAGCTTTCCTTCCTTGCTCTTAGCTTGTTCTTTCATAACCATTCTTAATAATCAATCATGAAACACATAATTCTGAAATCACTTGAACAAAGCATTAGCAAATAACCAATTTTCTATTTAACACTTTGTTATCATCAAAACCATAAAGAGAGATATGTTTACACACAAATGTTTCAACAATCTTCCCTTAATTTATAAGAGACTTGTTAAACACATTTTGTTCCAACAATCTCCCCCTTTTTGATGATGACAAACATAAGTATTAAAACAGAAAATTGTTGTTAACTTAATTAACAAGTTAACTGCAGGGTGTGAGGTTTGTAAGCTCCCCCTGAGTCTGATCCAAGTTAATTAAATTTAGTTAAAAACACAACTGTGAAAATTTCAGAATTGTTGTTAAGTTTAATTAACAATCTGACTTCAGGAGAGGTTTGTAAGCTCCCCCTAGGTCTGACAATCCTCAAGGTTAGGTTTGTAAGCTCCCCTTGATTCTTATCCAAGTTAATTAAGCTTAACTTAAACCAATATAGTGAAATTTACATTCAGAATTCAAAATGACTTGTTGACTTCAGGTTCTGAGGTTTGTAAGCTCTCCCCCTAAGTCTGATAATCCACATGATGAGTTTTGTAAGCTCCCTGAGTCTTATCCAAGTTATTTTAAATTCAATTTACTCACTAAGAGTAATGTATCTCACAGGAATGTATCAAAGCCAGAATTTCACTTTAGAGGCTAAGAGTTAAAATCTGTTCTCATAAGTCAAATTCAATCAGAACTGTATCAGAGCTTAATAAGCTAACAAGCTTAACTTATGTAGGGGGGGTTGAATTTTTCAATTGTTCATACAAGAACCTTAGGCTTTAATACCTTTTACTCCCCTTTCATAAGTTAGGCTTAACTGACAGAATTTTAACTTATATTTGAGCTCAGGTGCTTTAATACTTGTTTTACTTTCTCCCCCTTTTGTCATTAACAAAAAGTTTTACTTACTCCCCAACACAGAAAATTTCTCCCCCTTTGTCAAGAGAGTTTGAAAATATATCTGTATCAGAGCAGAAAAGGATTTTAAAAGAGTTTGAAAGCATGTATCAAAGAAGTTCAATTTCCCCTTTTAAAAAGAGTTTGAAAAACATTTCAAAGAAAAAGGTTCAGAGTATATAGGAGGGGGTTGAACAAAAGTTTGTGAGATATTTATGCAATCATATGGATAATCAAGCAGCAAAGATAAGTATCAGAGCATACTTGACTTTCAATGAGTATATGACTTGCATTAAAAATAGAATGCTGTTCAGAAGCAGAAAAAGGTTTAGAGCTTCTGATCAGGTCATTCTGTGTTCAGACATGACTTGTTCAGTACAAATGGTTCAGTATCAGAACAAAGTAACCAAAAGTGTTCAGTATCAGAGCAAAACTATGCAAGAAGGTATCAGAGCAATTCTTGCAAGAAGGTATCAGAGCAAATCTGAGCTGGTTTAAAGAAAATAGTTCAGATAAGAGTAGATCTAACTCATTTTTAAAGCAAAATTTTTCAGATTAAAGACCAACTGATAAGTTATATCAGAGCCTGATACCAAATGAGGATTTTATCTCAGAGTCTGATACCAAAATACAGTTTTTAAGACTGCTGAATTTGTATCAGAGCCTGATTTCAAAACAAGAAGGTTTTCCTCAGAGTCTGATACCAAATTGACATTTTAGTGCTGATACCAAGATAAAATAAGTTCTTAAGACTGAACATGTCTAAAACACTTTGAGCATTAAAAAAATGTGTCTGTGCTAAACAGTTTGAAAACATACTGATATCAACTGAAAATTGTTTGTCAAGCAATTTTGAAATTTAATATCAGAGCAGAAAATCACATTTTTAAATTGATGACTTTGGGAGGATTAGAGTATAACTTTCAAAGCTTCAATCATCATTGCTCATAGCTATACTTATCAGATTTTGACCAACATTAGATTTTTATCAGATTCAGAAGTCAGAAAATCCAGGTTCTGATCCTTCAGACTCTGAAGTTTTTCAGGCTTAACTTTATTCAAACTCTCGGAAGATGAGTGTTTGATAAGTCTTAGCTTATGATAAACTCAGAATCAAGGAATACATTCAGATTCAAGCACATTTTCAAGAGACAAAATGCATGTTCAGATTCTTTTTAATAAAATTGAATCTTTCTTCTGTTAGGGGTTTTGTGAATATGTCAGCCCATTGATGATCAGTATCAATGAACTGAATATCTAAAACACCCTTCTGAACATAATCTCTTATAAAATGATGTTTTATTTCTATGTGCTTGGCTCTAGAATGCAGAATTGGATTTTTAGACAGACATATAGCAGCAGTATTATCACAATAAATTGGAATATTATCTGCATGAATCTGATAATCCTCTAATTGATGTTTCATCCAGAGCAGTTGTGTGCTACAACTTGCAGCTGAGATGTATTCTGCTTCTGCTGTTGACAAAGCAATGGTTGCTTGTCTCTTGCTGGCCCAGGATATCAGATTCTCACCAAGGAACTGACAGTTTCCACTGGTGGATTTTCTTTCAATCCTGTCCCCAGCATAGTCAGCATCACAGAATCCAACTAGCTTATAATTTAGAGATTTCTTGTACAGAAGTCCCAAATTAGTTGTTCCTTTCAGATACCTGAAGATTCTCTTGACAGCAGTCATATGAGATTCTCTAGGATCTGATTGGAATCTGGCACACAGACATACACTAAATAAAATATCTGGCCTAGAAGTAGTTAAGTATAGGAGAGAACCTATCATACCTCTGTACAACTTCTGAATTACTTTAGAGCCATTGTCCTCTTTGCTTAATGTGCAGGCAGGATGCATTGGTGTTGTCATTAGCTTGCAATCATCCAGCTGAAACTTCTTCAGAAGCTCCTTGGTGTATTTTGACTGATGAATATAAACACCATCTTTGCATTGGTTGATTTGAATTCCCAAGAAGAATATCAGCTCACCCATCATGCTCATTTCAAATTCATCCTGCATTAACTTAGAAAATTCCTTGCAAAGGGAGGCATTAGTAGAACCAAATATGATATCATCAACATAGATTTGCACAATTAAGATTTCTTTCTTAACAATTTTCCTGAAAAGTGTATTATCAACATGACCTCTTACAAAATTATTTTTAATTAAGAAGTTGCTTAGTCTTTCATACCAAGCTCTGGGAGCTTGTTTCAGACCATACAAAGACTTCTTAAGTTTAAAAACATGATTTGGATATTTAACATCTTCAAAACCAGGAGGTTGTTTAACATACACTTCTTTAGAAATTACACCATTTAAGAAAGCACTCTTAACATCCATTTGATATAAGATGATATCATGATTAACAGCATAAGAAAGAAGTAACCTGATTGCTTCCAGTCTTGCTACTGGAGCAAATGTCTCAGTGTAGTCAATTCCTTCTTGCTGGCTGTACCCTTGAGCTACTAATCTAGCCTTGTTTCTGATCACTTCTCCTTGTTCATTGAGCTTCTTCCTGAACACCCATTTTGTTCCAATGATGTTCTTCTGATCAGGTTTTGCAACAAGATCCCATACATCATTCCTCTTAAACTGGTTCAGTTCTTCTTGCATTGCTACAATCCAACCATCATCAGCAAGTGCTTCATCAGCAGTTGTAGGCTCAATCATGGATAGCAGGCCAAGCATAGACTCATTCTGAGTGAATGCTGATCTTGTCTTTATTGGACTGCTCTTGTTCCCAATAATCAGCTCCTCAGGATGTGAAGACTTGTACTTGAATGAGGTTCTAGGTGGATTAGCTTCTGAAGAACCATCAGGGATTTGTTCAGAACCATGCTGATCTTGATTAACTCCAGGAGTAGTGTCATTGTTGGAGAGTTTCTCAGATTCTTCATTGTTTTCAGCTTTTGAACCTTCATCAGAACCTGAACTGGGTTTAGCTTCTGAAGGCTCTTCTGAGATTCTGACATCTGCAAAACTCTCAACCAGCTCTGGTATTTCACTACCAGGCTTCTTATCATCAAACCTAATGTGTATAGCTTCTTCAACAACATGTGTTTCAGAATTATACACTCTGTATGCCTTAGATCTCTCTGAGTATCCTAAGAAGGTACCCTTTTGAGCCTTGGCATCAAATTTCTTTAGGTAGACCTTATTGTTTAGTATGTAACATGTACAACCAAACTGATGAAAATAAGAAATACTTGGTTTTCTTCCTTTAAACAATTCATATGCTGTTTTATTCAGAATGGGTCTGATATAGATCCTGTTCTGAATATAACATGTTGTGTTTACAGCTTCTGCCCAAAAGTACTTAGCAATTTTAGACTCATGGATCATGGTTCTGGCCATTTCTTGTAAAGACCTGTTCTTTCTCTCTACAACTCCATTTTGTTGTGGAGTTCTAGGAGATGAGAACTCATGGAGAATTCCATGGTCTTCACAAAAGTTTTCAAAAGGTTCATTTTCAAATTTACCACCATGATCACTTCTGATTTTCAAAATTTTCAAATCAGTTTCACTTTGTACTTGTTTGCAGAATTTGAAAAACACATCATATGTTTCATTTTTGGTTCTGAGGAATTTAACCCAAGTCCACCTAATATAATCATCAACAATCACAAGTCCATACTTCTTCCCATTGATTGAAGCTGTTCCAACAGGACCAAACAAATCAATGTGAAGGAGTTCTAGAGGTTTTGAGGTGGAAACAATGTTCTTAGCTTTAAAAGAAGTTTTAGAAAATTTTCCAATTTGGCATGCTGAACACAGAGCATCTGAGTGATAATCAATACTGGGTAAGCCTCTGACCAGCTGTAACTTGCTAAGCTTAGAGATGAGTCTCCAGTTAGCATGTCCCAGCCTTTTGTGCCAGACCCATTTCTCATCACTCACAGACAGAAGGCAAACTACCTTCTGCTGAACCAAATCAGAAAAGTTTATTTTGTAAACATTGTTTTTCCTACAGCCTCTGAACACTATAGACTTATTTTCATTATTGATTACAGTGCAAGTGTTCTTATTAAACAGGATTTCATAATTACTATCACATAACTGACTTATGCTAAGTAAATTATGTCTAAGTCTATCTACCAGCCAAACATTATCAATGTACAGGGAAGAATTACCTATCTTACCAGTACCAATGATCTTTCCTTTCTGACTTCCTCCAAACCCCACAGTGAAGGTGAGAAAAACACACACACAAGAAGGGGGGGTTGAATTGTGTGACTCTAAAACTGGTTTCTTTTACTTTTCAGAACTTAAGTCAAGTTCAGAATCTGATATGAATCAGTTCTGAACTATTTTCTCAGAGTTATGCAGCGGATTAATAAGTAAAAGAGATAAGGGAAGAGAGAGACACAGCAATTTATACAGGTTCCTTCTCAATGTGAGAAGTAGTCTTGTCCCCTTGTTTTCCAACAAGAGAGTTTTACTATAATCTGAAGATTACACAATGCTCAACCACTAAGGAAGAGACTTCCAGCTGCTCAATCACAAAGAAAGAGACTTCTATGCTCAACCACCAAGGAAGAGGCTTCCAGTGCTCAAGTCACTAAGACAAGAGACTTCCCAATGCTCAAGTCACTAAGACAAGAGACTTCTGACTCAGACCACAAAGGAATGAGATTACAACTGCTCAGTATACAGACTGAGACTTTGAGGACCAAACTGGTTTACAAATGAAATAGTTTGGGATGAACACTTGATCAAATATCAGAGGTGTTCTCTTAATACAACTCAGGTTAAGACTCTTAACCTTAAGAAATTCTAAGTTACAAAGACTAAAGAATTTCTAAGAGATTTTATGAACTTGACAGTTTTTGACAGAAAACAGAGTGCAGGTTCAGCAATACGTTTCAAAGAGTCTTAGACATTTTTCTTCTTCAAATCTTCTTCCTTTTATAGATGAGAATATAGCTGTTGAAGATTTGTTTGAATTTGAGGAAAGAGCCGTTGCAATTGGGCTAGGTTACTGCATTTGTGTGCTGCACTTTATCAGTCAGAACAGAGCAGTTGCCATTTTTTGAAATGGCCTACCTTAAAAGCTGGAGAATGTTTGGGTCAGTGTAACACCCATAATAAGATTGCCTAGGATCTTATACGAGTATTAAAATTTCGTACTGGATACATTAATTTACAATATGAAAAGTTCATTCAAATATATTACATCACAGTGTAATATTACAAACCCAAAGTTTATACAATCCTTTTTGATACAAGTATATCAAGCACAACCATATAATACAGTCCAACTATGAAACGTAACACAAAACATCAGCACGATCAGTCCAAAGCTTTTTCCTTACCCTTGTTGCGTGCTGTCTGCGATCCTGCCTGCGAACCTGCACCAGAAGGAATGGGATGAGACATGATGTCTCAGTGAGCTCTACCCAACCTACTGTTGGCAACCACAGGGAACCTAGGGTTGCCATGCCTACCTTGGCAATTTAGGGGAAATTTAGAATCGCCAAATCTTATAAACATGCCTATAACTTTAACTATAACCTTCCTGTAACTATAACTGTAAAACATAAAGCAATAAGGTGTTTTATGTTAGCTGTTAGCGTTGAACAAACAATTAATCTGAGTTCATTTTACGGAGGGCACCCGGGTGGAGCAACCCTGAGATACGTCTCCCTATAAACCGGTGAAATTCCTATCATATCAGGCTAACACCGGACTCCCTATAAAACGTGTGGACAACCCTCTCGGAGAAGTCCCATCCGGCGAATCCCGGAGTCTGATGAACACGCCACTATAAAACGTGCAAGCACGCCAATGCCTTTAATCTTTAATTCTTTAACTATAACATATAAGCATATAAATTGTCTCTGTAATTCTATAACGATTCTGTGACCTATAACCTGTAACCCTTGAATCTTGGCTTATCGTTCTCATAAGCCACCTATAATTGTTGGAGAACCAACTCTATGAACTTAAGTGAAACTATAATTGTTGAACCATTCCTATTACTTTGTATCTTAAAGTGGATAAAACTATGATCTTGCTCTCATCCTATAACTCCTGTTTTCCTATCAAGGAATTAGGCATATCGTTGTCATATGCCACTATAAGAAGTTTGCCTATTCAATAAACCTCAACTTTACATTTCCAAGCTTTACACAACCCTTGCTTCTATACTTTTATAAACATTTGGAGGCATTTAGAATGAGTTAAAATGGTGGGCTAAGTTTCCAAAATGTATATATAAAATCAGTTGCCAAAAAGCCATGCCCGCGCGCACCAAGACCCCCAGAACAGCTCAACGAAGTTGGGCTGTACAGGGTTGGTCGCTACAAGCGCCCCTGGTCGCTACAAGCGCCAGTGTGGTCGCTTGAAGCGCGGGTAGGCAGGGATTCATCCTGCCTGGTCGCTACAAGCGACGGCCCGTCGCTACAGCGACCGTATCAGTAGAAAACTGTGTAAAAATGTGATTTTTCCACCATTTTTGCCCATTCAAGGTTACCCAAGCTTCCTAAACTTGTTAAAAACGATTTTCCATCATAAATCATCATTTAAAAACATTCACAAGCAAGGATTATGTCCAACAAGGAAATTAGGGTTAAAACACTAACTTTCTATAATTTTCTCCTACGAAGAAAACACACAAAACTCACACTATGAGGGTTCTAAAACCCAGGATGAGCTCACCTAATAACTGGTAGCAAGCTTGCTTGGCTTCAATCCAAAACTCCAACTTGTAAACTTCCCTTTTTCTTGATTTTTCTCTAGTTTTTCTTGCTCCAAGTTTCTACAAAGCCTTGATTGCTTGAAACCCAAGTGTTTGAGGATGAAAAGATGGATTAAGGATGAAAGGAAGGGTGGGTCGAAATCTAGAGAGAAGGAGGAGAGATTTTGTGATTTTTAGAGAGAGGGGAAATGTGATAATTGTGAAAATGTTTATAATTATCCATTTATATACATTGTCCCATTATTTACGACTTTGCCATTCCAATACGTTTAATTCCTGTAACACTGTTAAATGTCTCGCATAAGTGGGTTATTACAGTCAGGGAGACAACTGTTCCATTGAGTTGTTCTGACACATCCAGGCATTAAATGCGCACAGTACTGGTCAAAATCCATGCCACATCAGCTTCAGAAGCTTCTCTTTGAACAGTGATCAGAAGCTGCTTCAGTTGTACGGATCAGAAGCTGGCTTCAGGAGTTGACTGTTGCGTTGACTTCATCAGAGGCACCCAGACTTCAGAAGCTGCATTTCAGGAGCACCATTTCAGGAGTACTTCAGAAGCTTCACTTCAGTAGCACTTCTTCAGGACCTCTTCAGAAGCTCTTTACTTCAGGAGCACTTCTCCAGAACCTCTTCAGAAGCTCTTTACTACAGGAGCACTTCTTCAGAACCTCTTCAGAAGCTCTTACTTCAGGACCAGTTTTCCTTTTAGCTTTGCAACTATGCTTCTTGGCTTTCCTTCTTGCTCTTTAGCTTGTTCTTCATAACCATTATCAATCAATACTTATTAAGCATGTGGTTCTGAAACACTTGAACAAAGCATTAGCAAATAAACCAATTTTCCATTTAACACTTTGTTATCATCAAAACTATAAAGAGAGATATGTTTACACATAATGTTTCAACAATCTCCCCCTTTATACATAAGAGAGTTGTTAAACACATTTTGTTCCAACAATCTCGCCCTTTTTGATGATGACAAACATAAGTATTAAAACAGAAAATTGTTGTTAACTTAATTAACAAGTTGACTGCAGTGTGTGAGGTTTGTAAGCTCCCCCTGAGTCTGATCCAAGTTAATTAAGTTCAGTTAAAAACATAATTGTGAAAATTTCAGAATTGTTGTTAAGTTTAATTAGCAATCTGACTTCAGGAGAGGTTTGCAAGCTCCCCCTAGGTCTGACAATCCTCAAGGTTAGGTTTGTAAGCTCTCCTTGATTCTTATCCATGTTAATTAAGCTTAACTTAAAACAGTATAGTGAAATTAACACTCAGAATTCAAAATGACTTGTTGACTTCAGGTTCTGAGGTTTGTAAGCTCTCCCCCTAAGTCTGATAATCCACAGGATGAGTTTTGTAAGCTCCCTGAGTCTTATCCAAGTTATTTTAAAATCATCTTAACTCACTAAGAGTTATATATCTCACAGAATATATCAGAGCCAGAATTTCACTTTAGCGGCTAAGAGTTAAAAATTGTTCTCATAAGTTAAATTCAGTCAGAATTGTATCAGAGCTAGAGCTTGACTGATCAGTATCAGAGCTAGCTTAACAACTTAACAATTGTATCAGAGCTTAATAAGCTTATCTTCTGACAATTTTAACTTATTTTTGAGCTCAGGTGCTTTAATACTTGTTTTACTTTCTCCCCCTTTTGTCATCAACAAAAAGTTTTACTTACTCCCCAACACAGAAAATTTCTCCCCCTTTGTCAAGAAGGTTGGAAAATATATCTGTATCAGAGCAGAAAAGGATTTTAAAAGATTTTGAAAGCATGTATCAAAGCAGTTCAATTTCCCCTTTGTAAAAGAGTTCTGACACCAAGTTTGAAAATATTTCATAAAGATTCAGAATTGAGGGGGGTTGAACAAAGATTTGTGAGATATTTATGCAATCATATGGATAACCAAGCAGCAAGGATATCATCAGAGCCTACTTGATGTTCAATGAGTATATGACTTGCATTAAAAAAATAGAATTATGTTCAGAAGCAGAAAAAAATTTGGTGCTTCTGACCAGGTCATTCTGTGTTCAAACATGAAGGTTCAGAGTCTGATTGACATTTCAGTGCTGATACCAAGATAAAATGAGTCTTTAAGACTGAACATGTCTGAAACACTTTGGGCTTTTAAAATGTGTCTGTGCTAAACATTTTGAAAACATTATGAAAACAAACTGATACCAACTTGAAAATTGTTTGTCAAGCAATTTTAACATTGAATATCAGAGCAGAAAATTACATTTATACTTGATGACTTTGGGAGGATTAGAGTATAACTTTCAAAGCTTTAATCATCATTGCCCATAGCTATACTTATCAGATTCTGACCAACATTAGATTTTTATCAAATTCAGAAGTCAAAAAGTCCAGGTTCTGATCCTTCAGACTTTGAAGTTTTTTTCAGGCTTAACTGTCTTCAGATTCTCAGAAGATGAGTGTCTGATCAGTCTTAGCTTATGATAAACTCAGAATCAAGGAATACATTCAGGTTCAAGCACATTTTCAAGAGACAAAATGCATGTTCAGATTCTTTTTAATAAAATTAAATCTTTCTTCTGTTAGGGGTTTTGTGAAAATATCAGCCCATTGATGATCAGTATCAATGAACTGAATATCTAACACACCCTTCTGAACATAATCTCTTATAAAATGATGTTTAATTTCTATGTGCTTGGCTCTAGAATGCAGAATTGGATTTTTAGACAGACATATTGCAGCAGTATTATCACAATAAATTGGGATATTATCTGCATGAATCTGATAATCCTCTAATTGATGTTTCATCCAGAGCAGTTGTGTGCTACAACTTGCAGCTGAGATGTATTTTCCTTCTGTTGTTGACAAAGCAATGGTTGCTTGTCTCTTATTGGCCCAGGATATCAGATTCTCACCAAGAAACTGACAGTTTCCACTAGTGGATTTTCTTTCAATCCTGTCCCCAGCATAGTCAGCATCATAGAATCCAACTAGCTTATAATTTAGAGATTTCTTATACAGAAGTCCCAAATTAGTTGTTCCTTTCAGATACCTGAAGATTCTCTTGACAGCAGTCATATGAGATTCTCTAGGATCTGATTGGAATCTAGCACACAGACATACACTAAATAAAATATTTGGCCTAGAAGCAGTTAAGTATAGGAGAGAACCTATCATACCTCTGTACAGCTTCTGATCTACTTTAGTGCCATTGTCCTCTTTGCTTAAGGTGCAGGTGGGATGCATTGGTGTTGTCATCAGCTTGCAATCATCCAACTGGAACTTCTTCAGAAGCTCCTTGGTGTATTTGGACTGATGAACATACACACCATCTTTGCATTGGTTGATTTGAATTCCCAAAAAGAATTTCAGCTCACCCATCATGCTCATTTCAAATTCATCCTGCATTAACTTAGAGAATTCTTTGCAAAGGAAGGCATTAGTAGAACCAAATATGATATCATCCACATAAATTTGTACAATTAAGATTTCTTTCTTAACAGTTTTTCTAAAGAGTGTATTGTCAACTTGACCTCTTACAAAACCTTTTTTAATTAAGAAGTTGCTCAGCCTTTCATACCAATCTCTGGGAGCTTGTTTCAGACCATACAAAGACTTCTTAAGTTTAAAAACATGATTTGGATATTTAACATCTTCAAAACCAGGAGGTTGTTTGACATACACTTCTTCAGAAATTACACCATTTAAGAAAGCACTCTTAACATCCATTTGATATAAGATGATATCATGATTAATAACATAAGAAAGAAGTAACCTGATTGCTTCCAGTCTTGCAACTGGAGCAAATGTCTCAGTGTAGTCTATTCCTTCTTGCTGGCTGTACCCTTGAGCTACTAATCTAGCCTTGTTTCTGATCACTTCTCCTTGTTCATTGAGCTTGTTTCTGAACACCCATTTTGTTTCAATGATGTTCTTCTGATCAGGTTTTGTAACAAGATCCCATACATCATTTCTTTGAAATTGGTTCAGCTCTTCTTGCATTGCTACAATCCAACCATCATCAGCAAGTGCTTCATCAGCAGTTGTAGGCTCAATCATGGAGAGCAGGCAAAGCATGGACTCATTTTGAGTAAATGCTGATCTTGTCTTCCTTGGACTGTTCTTGTTTCCAATTATTAACTCCGCAGGATGTGAAGACTTGTACTTGAATGAGGTTCTGGGTGGATTTGCTTCTAAAGGGCCACCAGGAATTTGTTCAGAACCATGTTGGTCTTGATTAGCATCAGGAGTAGTGTCATTGCTGGAGAGTTTCTCAGAGTCTTCATTGTTTTCAGCTTCTGAACCTTCATCAGAACCTGAACTGGGTTCAGCTTCTGAAGGTTCTTCTGAGATTCTGACATCTGCAAAACTCTCAACCAGCTCTGATATTTCACTACCAGGCTTCTTATCATCAAACCTAATGTGTATAGCTTCTTCAACAACATGTGTTTTAGAATTATACACCCTGTATGCCTTAGATCTCTCTGAGTATCCTAGAAAGGTACCCTTTTGAGCCTTGGCATCAAATTTCTTTAGGTAGACCTTATTGTTTAGTATGTAACATGTACAACCAAACTGATGAAAATAAGAAATACTTGGTTTTCTTCCTTTAAATAATTCATATGAAGTTTTATTCAGAATGGGTCTGATATAGATCATGTTCTGAATATAACATGCTGTGTTTACAGCTTCTGCCCAAAAGTACTTAGCAATTTTAGATTCATGGATCATGGTTCTTGCCATTTCTTGTAAAGACCTGTTCTTTCTCTCTACAACTCCATTTTGTTGTGGAGTTCTAGGAGATGAGAACTCATGGAGAATTCCATGATCTTCACAAAAATTTTCAAAAGGTTCATTTTCAAATTCCCCACCATGATCACTTCTGATTTTCAAAATTTTCAAATCAGTTTCAGTTTGTACTTGTTTGCAGAATTTGTAAAACACATCATATGTTTCATTTTTGGTTCTGAGGAATTTAACCCAAGTCCACCTACTGTAATCATCAACAATTACAAGTCCATACTTCTTCCCATTGATTGAAGCTGTTCCAACAGGACCAAACAAATCAATGTGAAGGAGTTCTAGAGGTTTAGAGGTGGAAACAATGTTCTTATTAAACAGGACTTCATAATTACTATCACATAATTGACTTATGCTAAGTAAATTGTGTCTAAGTCCATCTACCAGCCAAACATTATCAATGTACAGGGAAGAATTACTTATCTTACCAGTACCAATGAACTTTCCTTTCTGACTTCCTCCAAACCCCACAGTTCCTCCCTCTTTCAGAGTTAGGGTTTGGAACATAGACTTGTCCCCTTTCATATGATGCGAGCATCCACTGTCCAGGTACCAGGACCTTTCCTTTTCTTTGGATGTTAAGCATATCTGCAATTGAAATTATCTCAGACTTAGGTACCCATATTTTCATGGGTCCTTTGGGGTTAGTCCTGAAAGGTTTTGGCTTTTTAAACTTGTGTCTGAAGTTATGATATTCAGACTTGTTCTGATACTTTGGATATGAATCCTTGTATCCTGAATAAGTCTGAGTTTCAGAACCTGAGTTCTCAAAGGTTTGGACTCAGATTTCTTCAGAACCTGAGACTTGAGAGTCTTTGGTTCTGAATCCTTTAGAGTTTGAACCATTGAGCACTTTGGTTCTGATCTCTTCAGAATTCTTACTTTGTTTACTTCAGGCACAAGGCAAGCTTCAGTTTTGCCTTTCTTGAAACAATCAGAAGCATAAAACTTATTGGTTTGCTTTGGCTTGCTTTGCTTAACATTCTGAGATTGAAAATGATTTGTATTGACTGGTTTAATAGATTTTGAAGCTTTAATAAACCCAGTCTTTGAAAAATTTGAATCAGATTTATTCAGCTTCTGAGACTTGCTAGTTTCAGGTTCTGAACACTTCAGATTCTGAACAGGTTTAAGTTCAGAGTCTGATTTCCTCTTACTCTTAGGCTTAGGAACTTTTGGCTTAGATTTGGGCAGGGTTTTAACATCTGTCTTCATCTTACCCTTTGGTTCAGAAGCTTTAGAGTCTGAGTTGTTCAGAACTTCAGACTTAGTCTCAGATTCTGATACTTTCAACTTCTCAGAGTTATCAGAAGCAGGCACAAAGCATGTACCATTGCCTTTTAAAATATCTTCAGAACATGAAGGTGAGTTTAATTCATTTGAAGGTTTAAATGAATCATAGCCAATGCCTTCACCTTTGTTTCTGATCATATTATACATCATGGAGGCAATTTTAGTTCTATTGAACCCAGTTAACATGAAATCCTGAAGAGCTATTTCCTGATCAATAGGAGCCTCTTCAGATTTCTTATGAGCCTCTTTTCTGAGTTCTTTAACTTCTTCATCATATTAAAAAATTTGATTCTGAAGTTTAAGATTTTCCTCAGACAACAAGTTATTTTGATTTTTCAAAGATTTAATTTCTTTTAACTTGCTTTTAAGATGACTCATAAGATCATTAACTGTTTCAATCAATTCAGATCTAGAGAGTTCAGAGTATACCTCATCTTCTTCATCAGAATCTGAGCATGATTCTGCATCAGAAGATGCAGTTGCCATCAGGGCCAGGTTTGCTTCTTCCTCATCAGATTCTGACTCATTATCCAGATCATCCCATGTTGCCATTAGGCTCTTCTTAAGCTTGTTTCTGAAACTACTGGACTTTGAGCTGGACTTCTTTGCTTTCTCTTTGGATTTTTCCTTCTGAAGATCAGGACAGTCAGCAATGCAGTGCCCAGGCTTCTTGCAGTTGTAACAGCTTTCCTTCTGAATATCCTTCTTTGAACCAGAACCAGATCCTCTGAAGTTACTGCTTCTGTTAGAGAATTTTTTATTTCAATTCATTAGATACTGAAGCCTTTTAGAAATCATTGCAAGCTCATCGGCATCTAAATCTTCATCAGAATTTCCCTCAGGAAATTCTTCTTCAGATTCAATAGCTTTCAAAGCTTTAGCAGGCTTTCTTTTGGACTTCAGAGCTAATGTTTTTGGCTCACTAACAGACTCATCCTCATTGAGTCCCAGTTCATGCACCTTGAGGGAGCTTATAAGATCTTCAATACTTAAAGTATTCAGATCCTTAGCTTCCTCAATGGCAGTCACTTTAGGTCTCCATTTAGATGGCAGACTTCTAAGGATTTTATTCACATGGTCAGCTGTGGTATAACTCTTCTTCAGAATCTGAAGTCCAGAAACCAGAGTCTGAAATCTTGAGAACATAGTCTCAATATTTTCATCCTCTTTCATTCTGAACAGTTCATATTGCTGAACAAGAATGTTTGCCTTAGCTTTCTAACTTTCTTATTACCTTCATAGTTAGAGCAGAGGGATGTGAAGATGGCCTTTGCTGTGGACTTGTCACTCAGCTTCTGATACTCAGTGTGAGGTAATGAGTCCACAATAATACCTCTGACATGGTGATGCTTCCTATAGATTTTTCTTTCTCCATCACTTAGAGCTCTTCTGTGGACAGCAACACCTTCTTCATCAACTGGAATGGTGATTCCATCTTCTATGATGTCCTATAGTGAATCATCAACCCCAATAATATGACTGTACATTTTACTCTTCCACCAAGAGAATTTTTCTGGGTCACCAGTAAACATAGGAGGTTTATTGTGTGACCTAGACTTCTTTTCTTCAGTACCATAGTCATATTGTACATTTCTTTGATTTCTGGGAGATGGTGGATTTCTGGGAGAGGGTGGAGGTGAACCACTAGTTGAGGTCATGTTTTTCTCAGGATCCTACTGACACACTTTTAAGTGTTAATATCAGAACCGGAGCTATGATACCAACTGAAGGTGAGAAAAACACACACACAAGAAGGGGGGGTTGAATTGTGTGTGACTCAAAAACTTGTTCTTTTTCTTTTCAAAGACTTAACACAAGTTCAGAACCAGGTTCTGAACTGTTATCAGAATTATATGCAGCGGATTAACAAGTTAAGAGATAAGGGAAGAGAGACACACATCAATTTTATACTGGTTCCTTCTCAATGTGAGAAGTAGTCCAGTCCCCTTGTGTTCCAACAAGAGAGTTTACTATAATTAGTTCTGATTACAATTGCTCAATCACTAAGAAAGAGACTTCCAGTTGCTCAATCACAAAGAAAGAGGCTTCTATGCTCAACCACCAAGGAAGAGGCTTCCAATGCTCAAGTCACTAAGACAAGAGACTTCCAAATGCTCAAGACACTAAGTCAAGAGGCTTCTGACTCAGACCACAAAGGAATGAGGTTACAAATGCTCAGTATACAGACTGAGACTTAAGGGACCAAACTGGTTTACAAGTAAAGGAGTTTGGGATGAACACTTGATCAAATATCAGAGGTGTTCTCTTAATACAACACAGTTTAAGACTCTTACCTTAAGAAATTCTAAGTTACAAAGACTATGAGAATTTCTAAGAGTTTTGAACTTGACAGTTTTTACACAGAAAACAGAGCACAGGTTCAGCAATTCGTTTCAAGAGTCTTAGACAATTTCTTCTTCAAATCTTCTTCCTTTTATAGAGGGAATAGAGCTGTTGAAGATTTGCTTGAATTAAGGAAATAGCCGTTGCAAGTTGAGCTAGGTTACTGCAAATGTGTGCTGCACTTTTTCAAACAAAACAGAGCAGCATCCATTTTTGAAATGGCCTACCTTAAAAGCTGGAGAATGTTTGGGTCAGGGAGACAACTGTTCCATTGAGTTGTTCTGACACATCCAGGCATTAAATGCGCACAGTACTGGTCACTTTCCATGCCACATCAGCTTCAGAAGCTTCTCTGTGAACAGTGCATCAGAAGCTGCTTCAGTTGTACGGATCAGAAGCTGCCTTGTACGGATCAGAAGCTGGCTTCAGGAGTTGACTCAGCGTTGACTTCTTCAGAAGCACCCAGACTTCAGAAGCTGCTTTCAGACTCAGAAGCTTCTCAGTTCAGTACCACTACTTCAGGACCACTTCTTCAGGACCACTTCTTCAGGACCAGTTTCCTTCTAGCTTTGCAACCTTGCTTCTTAGCTTTCCTTCCTTGCTCTTAGCTTGTTCTTTCATAACCATTCTTAATAATCAATCATGAAACACATGATTCTGAAATCACTTGAACAAAGCATTAGCAAATAACCAATTTTCTATTTAACACTTTGTTATCATCAAAACCATAAAGAGAGATATGTTTACACACAAATGTTTCAACAATCTTCCCTTAATTTATAAGAGACTTGTTAAACACATTTTGTTCCAACATATTTGAAATTCGGAAACAAAATATAGTGTTTACGAAAGAAGTGGGAACATATAGGCCTAACAAGATGACACTAGAAAAGAAGAGTTAAATTTTATAAATAGATAATACATTAACATAAATAATAAGCAAAATAATAGAATATGTATAATTAAAGGCTTAATTGAATGTTTGATCTCTTATGTTTATTTTATGTTTCAAGTTGGTCCCTATTGTTTTAAAAGTTTCAATGTGGTCCAAAACGTGTGTTTAGGGGGTATTCTCGTCGTTTTCCATACGATTTCAATTTGAATCTGAATGTGAACATAATTGGAGCTCAAATTTTAATAGAAAATCTTACTTTCAGGTGTAAAAAATCAACTTGAAAGGGACCAACTTATGCTAACGTTGCAAACAAAAGGGATCAACTTGAAAACATTTAAAACAAAAGGGACCAACATGAAACTTAAAATAAACGTTTTGGACCAAATTGAAACTTTTAAAACAATAGGGACCAACTTGAAACCTAAAATAAACATAAGGGACCAAACATGCAATTAAGCCATAATTAAAACATAAAATCAAATCCGAATAAATGACAGATAAAAAAGTATAAATTGTTATATCATCGCACAACTTGTTTTAGACATGTTTTTTTACAAAATTTTTAAGACATTATTATTTATTAGTAACAAGCTTTTGGAAAAAAAAATAAAGTATATAATAATAAAAAATAAATAAATTATAGATTAGTGAGATTATAAACGAATATTCATTTATATAAATATTGTGTTTATTTGTTTTCATACTTTAAACTTAATTGACACACAATGATTTCTTTTTTATTAAAAAAAAAGGAAATTGAAATTATCATAAGTAATTGTGGCACTAACGACCATTAAAGAATAGTTGTATTAAATTTGAAATGTTTTAATTGAGATTAAATTTATTCTATTTAGATAATTACCTTTATTAGATAATATATTTCACCGTTATCTTAATCTATTACCTTTATGAGCACTTGGAAAATGATTCAAGTTTAGAAGATGTGTCAACCTAGTTGGAATGTCTTCCATTCTCTTTAAGGTCGTTATGCTATTAATTTACCAAAAATAATAATTTCTACAAACATAAAATATGTACTAATCATTGTTAAATTCCACATTAGAAATTTTTATTAACTATAATTTTCTATTATGTGTAACATTCCATATTAGATTTTTGTTTTATTTTGTGTTTCGAGTATGAAACAATCAATTAACTTGGGGCAACAAGTCCTAATAGTCAAATATGTAGTTTTGTTAAGGAGTTAAAGTATACATAAATGTGCATTTTCTGTTATGGTTATAAATTGTGATTGTTTTATTCAACTTTGTTTATCAAATCAAATTGAACTTATACTATCAGAATATTAAGATTAACAAAGTGAGGAGTTATGGCAAAGTGTGGGATTAAAAAGAATGTTACAATTTTGATGATGATAATGTTGGTTGTTGCACAAGCTGATGATTCTCCTTCACCTTCATCACCACCCTATCAAACAGAAGGTGAAATGATTTGCCTTGGCAAGTGTGCTCTTGAATGTAAACGCTTCTTAACAACACCACCAATATATGCAGGTTGTGTTGCTGCATGTGGATTGTCGAAATGTCATAAGGTATCGTCGAAAGTTGTTTATGATTGTGCAACTAATTGTGTCATTTCAAAGTCCAATAACTTCAACACCGGTAAATATATTTTTCCTATTTTCTCGTATGATTTTTTTATCAAGATAATTTTGTAAATTATTGTTGTATTAAGTGATAGAGTTTCTTACAATACTTGACTTATTGCAGATGCTCGTGGTGTAAATCCAATTGTAAATTCATGTATGGAAGCATGCAAGAACAAATAATTTGTCTACTGTAACAGTCAATGTTTCAAATAAAAGTTGCCATGAAATTTTGTATTTAGAATCTGATAAGTAGTGACCGTGAAATTAATTTTCTTACACATATAATAAATCATATCTCATTATCATTACCTTCTCAAATTGAGATATTTTTGTTAAAATGCTTGACAAAAATAGATGTATTTATATGACAGATATGATTTAACATATGTGTAACCTTCTTAAATATCGGTGCAAACAAATAATGGTTCATATTTGTTTTTTATGTACTAAGAAGTGGTATAAGTAAAATCTATATAATTTAAAATAGATCTTTTTAAATAATTTCATTATTTGGTCTCATGTTTTACCTTGTGAGCACGAAGACACTTACATTGATGATAAAGATCAAAATCCACTAAATTTATTAAATATACAAATTAGAAACTAAAAAAAACTTTATGTGTAAAATTTTTTAAAATCTTATATTATCAAGAATTAAGAAAGACTCTAAGTCCTTGTCCGATTATTTTAATTTCTATAAATGTTGTTGCATTTGGGTTATTGCTGATTAACAATAAAGTCAATCATGATTTGTAGAAGGGACTAAGTGATATAATAAATTACAAAATTAGAAAATTTAATCGTAGACTAATTTATCCATTATGGTTGTTGAATTTAAACAATCAAAATGTTAAAATTGTCGTATGATATAATAATTGCAAACACCGATTTTAAAAAAAAAATACATTTGTAACTACATAATCTTCATGTCAAAGACTATACATCCAATCATATCTTCATGAAGTATGAAACAAATATGGAATTTCATCAAAATTATAGAGTTGTTCTATTTCATATGAACTATAACTCAATGGTTGAATTTTAAAAAGTACTTAATTTTTACACACCGTCAAGTTTAAGTTGTTTTACACAAGGTTCCAATGATTTATTTCAACATAACTCAGTGGATTTGGAACACATTTAAGGTGAAATAAAGCACAAGAATTGGATGGTTTGAATTATGATAAATAAGAAAACATTTGATCCACTTTTTGAAATTATGATAATGTAACATATTTAAAGTTGATAAAAGTTAAAAAGGAAAAGGGAGAGAAAATCACTCAAGGACTTTTATATCATCACTCCTTTCAATTCGTAGCTACTTCTAGTCCCTTTGCAATTGAAGGACTTCTCCACTGTAATCAATCTAATTATAGAAATCGACTATGATATTTTTTGTCCCCTTGACTACACCTGTAACATCCCGCTTCAGATTTAAATATTTATCAGTGTCGTGACGACACATCAGAGATATTTTAAGTGAATGACATTTTGGTAAAATGATGCATAAGGGGGTATATAAAGTCAAGCCTTCACTTTTTCTTCATTTTTCTCACTTCTTTCTCTCACCACCAACTACTTCTCTCCCTTCTCCCTCTGTTCTCGCGTTTCTCTCCCTCTCTTCCTCCCAAATCTTCATGGATTTCCCCTTAAGCCAATCCAACCCACATACAAGCTTAAAATCATGTATTAAACAACATTACGAACTAAAGCAAGCATGATTTTTCCCTCTTCTTCCCTGGCCGAATCCTCCATCCTACATAAGTTGAAATTCTGCAAATTCAAGCATTCTTGGTGTTGCATGTAGAACTATGTAACTGATTACAACTGAATTTGATGTTAGAAGCAAGGGAAAGGGGTTTTACATGAAGTTTTGCAAGGTAATTGAAAATAAGCTATTCTAATGAAGTAAAAATTTTGATTTAAGACTGTTTCTGGTTGCTGGGTCATGGAGCACGAAATTTATAAACTCAAGGGATGATTAAGCTGATTTAGAGTAGCAAAAGAGATTAAGTGTGTAAGCTGCTTTGGCAGGTTTCACTGTTGGGCTCGTACCTGTTGCTGCGTGGCTCAGAATTGGGTAATTGTTGTATTTTTGGATTCTACAGTTAATTCCCTTCAATTTGGATATAAGTTTCTTGTGATTCGGATTAGAAATAAACCCGAAAAATGCATTCGAAGTTGGTAAATTCTGCTGAAAACAACTTACGGGTTTTGACGTAAATTTTGCAGAATAAGCCGAAATGCGAATTTAAGACGGTCGAATGGCACCAGAACTGAATACACATGCTTGGTAAACTTGGTAGGAGTTTGGGTTGAAACTTGGATCGAAAACGTGAACGTTCGTAAGGCATAAGCTGCAAATAAGCTGTTTGGGAAAAGTGCTTATGGAGCTGGCATGAACTTTCCTTTGAGAATTGAGCTATGCTGAGAAACCAGAATGTGTTAAAGTGAGTTCCAATAGTTATAGAGCCCACCTTGGGTAAATTTGGGTGATAATCCCTTTATTTGAAAGTTTTATATTTTGTGCCCTAATCCCTTTGCTTGCCAATTCCTTGTTAATTCATGCTTTAATCAGTCAATTTGCAATAGAAAAATTATTTCTAACATCATTGAGATGCTTGGGTAGGTTGGATTTGTAACGACCCTATTTTCGTATGTTATATTTTTATATATTTTATTTTATTGTTTGGCTTTTAAAATTATTTTCTCGTAATCGATAAATAATTATGTGGCGCGAGGATAAGTTCGTGATCGAGTTTTAAGGTTTTGAGCGAATTGGGCCAAGAAGATGAATAGTATTGGGCTTGGTCATGAATAAGTGGTAATGATCAAGTGGATGAGATTTAGTGAGCTTGGATTGGATTGGAGGGCTAGGATTGATCGTGAGAGAGTTAGTAAGAATGGATGGCCATGATTAATTGGATTGGGTTATAAAGATAACCACAAAGACTTTTCACAGTCACTATTCACTATCTTTTGGAAAACAGAAAACGTGAAAGAGAAGGGAGAAGCTGAAACGTGAGAAGCAAGAGGAGCTAGGGCACGAGAAAGAGAAGAGAAGGCTTGGAACTTTCGTTGGTTCATCGATTGCTAGGTAAGAGAGGTAGTATTGCTTATTTACAAGTGGTAGAGAAGGGGAGAATGTCTATTTCTCCATCCCAAACTTCCTTTCACTTTGTCTAGGTTTTGATAGAAAGTTGTTAATGATTATGTTATGTTCATTTGATGCTAAGTGATGTTGATAGTATGTTTAATTGAAGTTAGATGATGTTTATTTATGTTGGGTATTCGAAAATGTTGTTGTTGTTCAAGAAAAGCTTGCGTGAAACCCTAACAATGGTGGTTTTTGTTAAGGTCATCTTGTTGTGTGAGTATGTGTTATATTATGTTTGGAATGGCTGTTAAGAACTAATAGAGTGTGTCTAAGGTTTTGAAAGTGGATTTGGACGTAGTAATATTAAAGGTGTGAGAAGTGATGAATATGTTGAAATGGATAAGTTATTGAAGTGTGTGGGTGTTCCTTTGAAACCCTTATGTGTTTGAGATTGTGGTGTGATTGCTTGGTTTATTTGAGATTGTTGAACATGGTTGAGTATATACATGTTGTGTCTTATGATTTGGTCATGAGTGCTGATAATTTAGTGGTTGTGTTTGTTGATGATGTTGTGAGTTTTGGTTTAATATGATGTTGTTGATGATGTTGTGAGTTTTGGGTTAGTATGATGTTGTTGATGATGTTGTGAGTTTGATTTAGTAGATGAAAGAATGAAATCCATGGGAGCGTGGTTATCAAGGGGAGCTTGGTAAGGATATAAGTTTATCCGAATGAAATCCATGGGAGCGTGGTTATCAAGGAGAGCTTGGTAAGGATATAAGTTTATCCGAATGAAATCCATGGGAGCGTGGTTATCAAGGAGAGCTTGGTAAGGATATAAGTTTATCCGAATGAAATCCATGGGAGCGTGGTTATCAAGGGGAGCTTGGTAAGGATATAAGTTTATCCGAATGAATTCCAAGAGAGCTTGTTAAGTGATAATTGTTATTGTGGTTGATGAGTATCGTGTGTGGTTGATGAGTATCGTGTGTGGTTGATGAGTATCGTGTGTGGTTGATGAGTATCGTGTGTGGTTGATGAGTATCGTGTGTGGTTGATGAGTTTCGTGTGTGGTTGATGAGTATCGTGTGTGGTTGATGAGTATCGTGTGTGGTTGATGAGTATCGTGTGTGGTTGATGAGTTTCGCGTGTGATTGATGAGTATCATGAGTTTCGTGTGTGGTTGATGAGTTTTGTGTTTTGTTGATTATGTGTTGTGTTTTAGTTATGTATAATAATGCGTTACTTATACATGTTTATTGGTTGTGATACTAACACTCTCTGTTTTGTGTTATGTGCTGGATCTTTGGGGATCCAGATTTTCAGGAAGACGAGCCTATCGTCGAGGAGTAGCTTTTGCTGTTTAGAAGCTTGTGTAGTGGTGAGGGCATAGCTTAGCTATCCTTACTTTTTGGTACTAGGTGTTGTATCCTAGTTAGAGTTTAGGGCTCTGATAGTTGTAACACCACTTTGGGGTATCTGAACGTGTATGTATAACTTTGGTAATGACCTCTGTTGTAGATATGGATGTTAGTTTTCTAATGCCGTTGGTTTGATGTCAAAACGATTTATAGAACTTGAGTTATGGTTGAATTTCTGCTGTATGTCTCAGTGAATTTTTATGAGTTTTCTGCACAACTGTTCCGACTTTGAAACAGAAACTGGTACCGATCAGTACAGAATTGGCTTTGGGTGTAAACATGAAAGTTTTAGATAATTTTGTTAGCTTTCCAGTGGCTTTGGTTTGACGTGAAAATGATTTTTAGTTTTTGAGTTATGATGAAAATACTCAGAGGAGGTTTTAGTGGATTTGTGCTGTGACAGCATTTTCAGATTTATATTTTTACGTCTTTTTCACTCGTCTTTGTTTTAGATTGGTCTTTGGTATGAACATGTGGAATGTTGTATTGTGTTTTGAAAACGGAAAAGAATTGATGTAATCGATTTTGTGAACATTGATATAGAAGGGGTATGAGTTGTTGAGTTAGAAGGGGTATCCTGATAGAAGGGGTATCCTGTTAGAAGGGGTATCGTCTCTGTTTTCTGTTTGTTATTCTTTTTTTTCCGCTGCTGAATTTGGAAATCAAATATGTTTTGATCTGTTGATGTTTATGAAAATGCGTTTTCATTATGTTGTAACTTCCTATGTCCTTAACGTTTGTTTTATTAAAGTTAATAATCGGCGGTTAAGGGTAAGGGTGTTACAATAGGTGGTATCAGAGCAGGTCGATCCATTGGATCAATTAGGTGTAGATTACCCTTTGTGTAACATGTGTTGGGAAAACACTGTTATACTGTTTTGAGGAAACGGAGTGTATCCTCACTCGTGGTGCGTGGTGCTGGTTCAGGTTATGACGCAACGGGCATTTGCCGATGCGATGGAATTGATGGCGAATGCCATGGTTCAGAAGGCTGTGAGTAGGACGGCTGATAGAGCAGCACAGGAAGCCAAGACTAACTACTACAAGGCTGTGAATGAGAAGAGGAGGAGAGCCTTCGGAAGAGGAAAGCCTTATGATAACCGGGGAAAGAAGCCGGATGGAGGTGGAAGCAGTGGTGGTAAAACTGGAGGTGGTAAGAATTGTTTTAAGTGTGGACAACCGGGACATCGTTTTTTTGAGTGCCCGAAGAATGATGGAAAATGTTTCAAGTGTGGTGATCCTAACCACAAAACTGATCAGTGCAAGAAGGGTATTGTGTGCTTCAACTGCAAAGAAGCGGGTCATAAGAGCAACGTGTGTAAGAAGCCTAGAGCGGCTGGGGGAAAAGTGTTCGCTGTGGAATGGATTCAGTCTGCATTCCGTTGAGCGGAATAGACGTTATCTTTGGTATGAACTGGTTAGAATTTAATCGTGTTCATATCAACTGCGGTAAGAAGACGGTTATGTTTCCAAGACCGGAGCCAGAGTTGTGTTCGAAGCTCATGTGTTGTCGAGAAGTGGTAAGGTCAGTGAAGGCTCAAGAGGACGTGTTTGCTATGTTTGCTTCGTTGAGAGTGGAAGTGAAGAATGAGGTTGATGCGCTGCCAGTGGTGCGTGATTTCACAGATGTTTTTCCAGATGACATTTTGGATTTACCACCCGAGAGAGAGGTTGAATTCGCAATTGACATAGTACCTGGTACTAGTCCAATATCGATGGCGCCGTATCGTATGTCAGCTGCAGAGCTTGAAAAGTTGAAAGAACAATTGGAAGAACTGTTAGAGAAAAGGTTTGTAAGACCGAGCGTATCGCCGTGGGGTGTGCATGTTCTGTTGGAGAAGAAGAAAGATGGTAGTATGCGTTTGTGCATCGATTTTCGTCAGTTGAATAAAGCAACTATCAAGAATAAGTATCCACTTCCGAGGATGGATGATTTGATGGATCAGTTAGTGGGAGCCTGTGTGTTCAGTAAGATTGATTTGAGATCGGGATATCACCAGATAAGAGTTAAGGCGGAGGATATACCAAAGACTGCTTTCAGGACAAGGTATGGTCACTACGAGTACGCTGTTATGCCTTTTGGAGTTGCTAATGCACCTGGAGTGTTTATGGAATATATGAATCGTATATTTCATTCCTTTTTGGATCGATTCGTGGTGGTCTTCATAGACGATATTTTGGTATACTCGAAGACGGAAGAGGACATGCCAAGCATTTGAGGATTGTGTTGGAGGTGTTGCGCGAGAAGAAGCTTTATGCAAAATTTTCTAAGTGTGAATTTTGGTTGCATGAAGTTAGCTTTTTGGGTCACGTCATTTCAAGTGGTGGTATAGCAGTGGATCCTGCTAAGGTAGAAGCCGTGCAAGATTGGGGGACGCCGGAGTCTGTTACTGAGATCCGAAGTTTTCTTGGGTTGGCCGGTTACTATCGGAGGTTCATCGAAGGATTTTCAAAGTTGGCGTTGCCGTTGACACAGTTGACTAGGAAGAGTCAAGCTTTCATTTGGGATGACAAGTGTGAGCAGAGTTTCCAAGAGCTGAAGAGGAGGTTGACATCTGCACCTGTGCTAATTCTGCCAAATCCGAAGGAACCGTTCGTGGTTTATTGTGATGCGTCGAAGATGGGTTTAGGTGGTGTGTTGATGCAGAAGGGACAAGTTGTTGCTTATGCATCAAGACAGCTGAAGATTCATAAGAGGAACTATCCTACGCATGATTTGGAGCTAGCTGCTGTCGTGTTTGTTCTCAAGATTTGGAGGCACTACTTGTATGGGTCAAGGTTCGAGGTTTTCAGCGATCACAAGAGTCTGATGTGAGATTGACGAAGCTTAAGACGCTCATCGAGCAAGGGAAAAAGGTAAACGTTGAGATCGATGAGGAAGGCGTGATGAGGTGTCAGGGAAGGTTATGTGTACCTGATGTGCCTGAGTTGAAGCGGATGATCTTGGAGGAAGGTCACAGAAGCAACTTAAGTATTCATCCTGGTGTTACTAAGATGTATCAAGATCTGAGGAAAATGTTTTGGTGGCAAGGGATGAAGAAAGAGATCGCCGAGTTTGTTTTCGCGTGTTTGACTTGTCAGAAGTCCAAGGTGGAGCATCAGAAGCCGTCGGGGCTATTGCAACCTATGTTTATTCCAGAATGGAAATGGGATAGTATTGCGATGGATTTTGTAAGCGGTTTGCCGAGGACGTCGAAAGGTAACAATATGATTTGGGTAGTTGTCGACAGGTTAACAAAGTCTGCTCATTTCATAGCTATCAAGACTGGTATGTTAATACCGAAGTTGGCTGAGATCTACGTGGAACAAATAGTAAGGTTGCATGGAGTCGTATC
Source organism: Medicago ruthenica (assembly GCA_018208015.1). NCBI lineage: Eukaryota > Viridiplantae > Streptophyta > Magnoliopsida > Fabales > Fabaceae > Medicago > Medicago ruthenica. The sequence continues at coordinate 44,438,415 of CM031372.1, forward strand.
AGATCGAGATTCCCGTTTTACTTCAAGGTTTTGGGAGAGTTTGCAAGAGGCGTTGGGGACTAAGTTGCGGATGAGTTCTGCTTATCACCCGCAGACGGATGGTCAGTCGGAGAGGACGATTCAATCATTGGAGGATTTATTAAGATCGTGTATTTTGGAGCAAGGAGTAAGTTGGGAAACTTGCTTACCATTGATTGAGTTTTCGTATAACAACAGTTTTCATTCGAGCATTAGTATGGCACCTTTTGAAGCGTTGTATGGGAGAAGATGTAGAACACCTTTGTGTTGGTTTGAATCGAGAGCAAGATGCGGGACTCCTATCCAGAGTTGTTTTCGGGTATTTTCGAGGGCGAAAATTCTTTTTAGGGGGGTAGAGTTGTAACGACCCTATTTTCGTATGTTATATTTTTATATATTTTATTTTATTGTTTGGCTTTTAAAATTATTTTCTCGTAATCGATAAATAATTATGTGGCGCGAGGATAAGTTCGTGATCGAGTTTTAAGGTTTTGAGCGAATTGGGCCAAGAAGATGAATAGTATTGGGCTTGGTCATGAATAAGTGGTAATGATCAAGTGGATGAGATTTAGTGAGCTTGGATTGGATTGGAGGGCTAGGATTGATCATGAGAGAGTTAGTAAGAATGGATGGCCATGATTAATTGGATTGGGTTATAAAGATAACCACAAAGACTTTTCACAGTCACTATTCACTATCTTTTGGAAAACAGAAAACGTGAAAGAGAAGGGAGAAGCTGAAACGTGAGAAGCAAGAGGAGCTAGGGCACGAGAAAGAGAAGAGAAGGCTTGGAACTTTCGTTGGTTCATCGATTGCTAGGTAAGAGAGGTAGTATTGCTTATTTACAAGTGGTAGAGAAGGGGAGAATGTCTATTTCTCCATCCCAAACTTCCTTTCGCTTTGTCTAGGTTTTGATAGAAAGTTGTTAATGATTATGTTATGTTCATTTGATGCTAAGTGATGTTGATAGTATGTTTAATTGAAGTTAGATGATGTTTATTTATGTTGGGTATTCGAAAATGTTGTTGTTGTTCAAGAAAAGCTTGCGTGAAACCCTAACAATGGTGGTTTTTGTTAAGGTCATCTTGTTGTGTGAGTATGTGTTATATTATGTTTGGAATGGCTGTTAAGAACTAATAGAGTGTGTCTAAGGTTTTGAAAGTGGATTTGGACGTAGTAATATTAAAGGTGTGAGAAGTGTTGAATATGTCGAAATGGATAAGTTATTGAAGTGTGTGGGTGTTCCTTTGAAACCCTTATGTGTTTGAGATTGTGGTGTGATTGCTTGGTTTATTTGAGATTGTTGAACATGGTTGAGTATATACATGTTGTGTCTTATGATTTGGTCATGAGTGCTGATAATTTAGTGGTTGTGTTTGTTGATGATGTTGTGAGTTTTGGTTTAATATGATGTTGTTGATGATGTTGTGAGTTTTGGGTTAGTATGATGTTGTTGATGATGTTGTGAGTTTGATTTAGTAGATGAAAGAATGAAATCCATGGGAGCGTGGTTATCAAGGGGAGCTTGGTAAGGATATAAGTTTATCCGAATGAAATCCATGGGAGCGTGGTTATCAAGGAGAGCTTGGTAAGGATATAAGTTTATCCGAATGAAATCCATGGGAGCGTGGTTATCAAGGAGAGCTTGGTAAGGATATAAGTTTATCCGAATGAAATCCATGGGAGCGTGGTTATCAAGGGGAGCTTGGTAAGGATATAAGTTTATCCGAATGAATTCCAAGAGAGCTTGTTAAGTGATAATTGTTATTGTGGTTGATGAGTATCGTGTGTGGTTGATGAGTATCGTGTGTGGTTGATGAGTATCGTGTGTGGTTGATGAGTATCGTGTGTGGTTGATGAGTATCGTGTGTGGTTGATGAGTTTCGCGTGTGATTGATGAGTATCGTGTGTGGTTGATGAGTATCGTGTGTGGTTGATGAGTATCGTGTGTGGTTGATGAGTATCGTGTGTGGTTGATGAGTTTCGCGTGTGATTGATGAGTATCGCGTGTGGTTGATGAGTATCGTGTGTGGTTGATGAGTATCGTGTGTGGTTGATGAGTTTCGTGTGTGGTTGATGAGTTTTGTGTTTTGTTGATTATGTGTTGTGTTTTAGTTATGTATAATAATGCGTTACTTATACATGTTTATTGGTTGTGATACTAACACTCTCTGTTTTGTGTTATGTGCTGGATCTTTGGGGATCCAGATTTTCAGGAAGACGAGCCTATCGTCGAGGAGTAGCTTTTGCTGTTTAGAAGCTTGTGTAGTGGTGAGGGCATAGCTTAGCTATCCTTACTTTTTGGTACTAGGTGTTGTATCCTAGTTAGAGTTTAGGGCTCTGATAGTTGTAACACCACTTTGGGGTATCTGAACGTGTATGTATAACTTTGGTAATGACCTCTGTTGTAGATATGGATGTTAGTTTTCTAATGCCGTTGGTTTGATGTCAAAACGATTTATAGAACTTGAGTTATGGTTGAATTTCTGCTGTATGTCTCAGTGAATTTTTATGAGTTTTCTGCACAACTGTTCCGACTTTGAAACAGAAACTGGTACCGATCAGTACAGAATTGGCTTTGGGTGTAAACATGAAAGTTTTAGATAATTTTGTTATCTTTCCAGTGGCTTTGGTTTGACGTGAAAATGATTTTTAGTTTTTGAGTTATGATGAAAATACTCAGAGGAGGTTTTAGTGGATTTGTGCTGTGACAGCATTTTCAGATTTATATTTTTACGTCTTTTTCACTCGTCTTTGTTTTAGATTGGTCTTTGGTATGAACATGTGGAATGTTGTATTGTGTTTTGAAAACGGAAAAGAATTGATGTAATCGATTTTGTGAACTGTTGAGTCTTTAAGTGTTGGCTGCATTGTTTGGCAAAACCAAAGTATGGGATAGAAGCTTTTCCTTATGATGAACTTTTCTTCAGTTACAAGTTTTCTCATTTGAAGCCATTCAGAAGCTAAAATCTACATCAGAAGCTGAAATGCTCTTCAGAAGCACTGTAGCAGTTCAGTAGCAGTTTCAGGTTCTGAAGCCAGCGTTGACTTCTGTTGACCACATCAGAAGCTGGGTTTGCTGGATTGTTTTTGCGCGTATCTTGGGAGATTTAGCAAGGAATTATCTTTGTATAATTGCTTCTAGAAGGCTGGTTTAATTGGAGAAGATATCTTTGAAGATTTGGTTCAAAGTTATGAAAATTCATATTTTCTGTTTTAAATCTTTCAAAGATTTGATGCAGTTTTATTTGTTACTTTATTGGAACAATCTTATTCCAGTAACAAATCAATTCAGAAGATTTGGAGCATAATTAAGAGGCTTGCTGTAGATTATAAAAGGAGGAGCTTGGCTATTGAAGACTTACGATTTAGAGAGTTAGAAAATCAGAAAATTGAGTCTGTGTTTTAACTTAGAGTTTATTGTGCACCACTCATATGTTTTGAGTTGGTTTAGAGTTTTATAGTGTTGTGATTCATTCTAAGCCTTTAGGTACGAATGAAGTCTTTGTGTTTTTGAAGTTTTTCTGAAAAACAGAGTGTCTTTGTTTAAGGGTTTCAGTAACTGGGTTTAGTTACTTGAATAGGAAGATAGTGGAGTCTATTACTCAGAGTTGGGTAGAAGTCTTACTAGGTGGAGGTTAATTGCTTGGGATAAGAACTGGGAGTCAGTGTCTGAGTCTTAAGGATTAAATCCAATAGTGGATTTCCTTCCTGGATTGGTATCCCCCAGAGTAGGAGGTGTTTACTCCGAACTGGGTTAACAAACCCTGTGTGTTCTTTAGCTTTCCTGCACTTTATTTTCTGCTCTTGCATTGTGTCTACTTGTGCTCTGTTTTAGCATTTTATTGTGCCCTGCATTTTGTTCAGAACCTGTTTGGTTCAGAACCTGGTATTCTCTTAGTTTTGCCTGGCCAGAATTTCAATTGGCATCAAAGCAGGCACCCTGCCTGTAACTTGGGTGAGATCCAGAGGAATTTATTTCTGGCAAGCATGGATAGAGAAGGAGGCTATGTCAATAGACCACCCCTACTAGATGGCACAAACTATGAGTATTGGAAGTCAAGGATGTGTGCTTTTCTAAAGTCTATTGACAGCAGGACTTGGAAAGCTGTGATCAAAGGCTGGGACCAACCTGTGTATACAGACAAAGATGGTAACAAGACTGAGGTTCTGAAGCCTGAGGAGGAATGGACCAAAGCTGAAGATGACTTGTCTCTGGGAAATTCAAAAGCTTTGAATGCTATCTTTAATGGTGTTGATCAGAATATGTTCAGACTTATCAAACAATGTACTGTGGCTAAGGATGCTTGGGAAATTCTGAAAACCACTCATGAAGGAACTTCTAAGGTGAAGATGTCCAGATTGCAGCTGCTGACTACTAAGTTTGAGAATCTGAAGATGAAGGAAGATGAGAATATCCAGGATTTCTATATGAATGTACTTGATATGGCTAATTCCTTTGATTCTCTTTGGGAGAAGATGTCAGATGAGAAGCTAGTGAGAAAAATCCTCAGGTCCCTGCCCAGAAGATTTGATATGAAGGTGACAGCAATTGAAGAGGCTCATGATATTACCACTATGAAGCTTGAGGAGCTGATTGGGTCTTTGCTCAATTTTGAAACTGCATTCTGCAAACAGCCTGATAAGAAAGGAAAAGGTGTAGCTTTTACTGTGAACTCTGAAGCTGATGATCAACAAGAGTCTGAGGAGGATGACTTATCAGAAGCTCTAGTGTTGCTGGGAAAACAATTTAGCAAGATTCTGAAGAATGTTAACAGAAAAACCAAAGCCAAAGGTTAGAATTTCAGATTCAATAACAAAAAGCAACAAACTGATGAGAAGAAGACCAAGTCTGAGGAGAAAAGTAACCAAGCTAAAGGTGTGCAGTGCTATGAGTGTGAAGGGTATGGACACATCAAGTCTGAATGTCCCACTTTTCTCAAGAAGCAGAAAAAGAGCCTAGCTATTTCATGGTCTGATGATGGTTCTGAAGATGATGATGTTAGTGAATCTGATATGTGTGATACTGGTCTGGTAGTGAGGTCAGGAGCTATCTTAAAGAAGGAAGCTGTTTTAGAGTCTGAGACTTTTTCAGAGTCTGACTCAGAGTCTGAAGCCTCATATGTGTCTGAAGCTGCTAAAATCTCATATGATGAACTAGCTGATAACTACAAGAAGCTGTATACCAGAAGTGCTGAGGTTTGCAAACAAGTTTTGGATCAGAAGGAGACTATTCTACAACTGGAGGCTGAAAAAGGTAAACTGTTAGTGCAGAATTCAGATTTAAAAGAAGAGGTAAACCAACTGAACTCCCAACTTGATCAAATGAAGAAGCAAGTGAAGATGTTGAACTCTGCTACTGATAAGTTGGAGGACATTTTGGGGAATCAGCAACAAGGAAAAACTGGTTTAGGTTTTGTTCCTGAACAGACTCAGATTCCTAAACAGATGAATTTTGTTCCTGCTACTCAAGCTCATGATTCTATGGCTGGAACATCAAAGAAGAGACCTCAGAAGCAAGCCCAGATGCAAGGTCAGAAGCATATTCATATGAGACCTCAAAAGCAAGCTCAGAAGAAGCCTCAGATGCTACCCCAGAAGCATGTTCAGATGCTACCCCAGAAGCATGTTCAGATGCTACCTCAGAAGCAACCCCAGAAGTACAACAGAAGAAGGAGGAATCATACCTGGACCTGTCATCATTGTGGTAAGAAGGGACATATCAAACCTTTTTGCTTTAAACTGTATGGCTATCCTGAACACTTTCAATATAGAAGAGTGCAACCAGCTGCACCAAGACACAGTGTTCAGAAGGTGTGGAGACCTAAGGTGCAGAATGTTGGCCTGATTGCTCATACCTCATTGAGAGCCACTTCAAAAGAAGACTGGTACTTTGACAGTGGTTGTTCAAGGCACATGACTGGTGTGAAGAAGCTGCTGAGCAATATCAGATCATACTCCAGAAGTTATGTGACATTTGGAGATGGTGTAAAAGGTCAGATTCTGGGTATTGCTGATTTGATCAGAGAAGGCTTGCCCAGACTTAATGATGTGCTACTGGTGGAAGGATTAACCTCTAATCTGATTAGTATTAGCCAGCTGTGTGATCAGGATTTGAAAGTTAATTTCAACAAGCAGGAGTGTATTGTTACTGATCAGGATGGAAAAACTCAGATGAGGGGCTGCAGATCCAAAGACAATTGTTATTTGTGGGTTTCTGAAGAAGAAAGAAGTCTGACTTCTTGTCTTATGAGCTCAGAAGAGGAAGTCAAGCTCTGGCACCAGAAACTGGGACATCTGCATCTGAAAAGCATGAAGAAAATCCTAAGTACTGAAGCTATCAGAGGTGTGCCTAATCTGAAGATCAATGAGGACAGTGTTTGTGGTGATTGTCAGATTGGTAAACAAACAAGAAAGTCTCATCCCAGATTAGTTCACCAGGTAACTACCAAAGTACTAGAACTTGTTCATATGGATTTAATGGGGCCTATGCAAGTTGAGAGTATTGGAGGCAAGAGGTATGCATTTGTAATGGTAGATGACTACTCAAGATTCACATGGATCAGTTTTGTTAGAGAAAAGTCTGATACTTTTGAAGTATTTAAAGACCTGTGCATTCAATTAGAAAGAGAAAAAGACTGTGGTATTGTCAGAATCAGAAGTGACCATGGCAAAGAATTTGAAAACAAGAGTTTCTCAGAATTCTGTGCTTCTGAAGGTATAAAACATGAGTTCTCTGCACCTATCACACCCCAGCAAAATGGTGTAGTTGAGAGGAAGAATAGGACTTTGGCAGAATGTGCAAGAGTGATGTTGCATGCTAAGAAACTTCCATATATGTTCTGGGCTGAAGCAATGAACACTACATGCTATATCCATAATAGAGTCACTCTGAAGAAAGGAACAGCATCTACATTGTATGAACTATGGAAAGGAAGGAAGCCTACAGTCAAATATTTTCATGTGTTTGGCAGTAAATGTTACATTTTGGCTGACAGAGAAAATAGGAGAAAACTGGATCCTAAGTCTGATGAGGGTATATTTTTGGGATATTCAGTAAACAGCAGAGCTTATAGGGTGTTTAATTCAAGAACTAAAGTTGTGATGGAGTCCATTAATGTGGTAATTGATGATCTGACTGCTGAGAAAGATAGAAGTGAGTCTGAAGTTGTTCCAGAGTCTGAAGCATCAGAAGAACAAACTTCAGAAGCAGAAATTCATCCAGAGTCTGAAGAAGCAGATGTGCATCCAGAACATGATCCTACCAATAAAGGGCCATCCATTAGAATTCAGAAGGATCATCCTAAGGAGCTTATCATTGGGAGTTTGGATCAAGGGGTCAGAACCAGGAGATCAGAACCAGCTGCTACTGATTCATGTTTTGTGTCTAAGTTTGAACCCAAAAATGTGAAAGAAGCCCTGACTGATGAATTTTGGATTGAAGCAATGCAAGATGAGTTGAATCAATTCAAAAGGAGTGAAGTGTGGGATTTGGTTCCAAGACCTGAAGGGTTGAATGTGATTGGGACTAAATGGATATTCAAGAATAAAACAGATGAAAATGGTACTGTAGTCAGAAACAAGGCAAGGTTGGTTGCTCAGGGTTATACTCAAGTTGAGGGACTTGATTTTGATGAGACGTTTGCACCTGTGGCCAGACTAGAGTCCATAAGACTACTGTTGGGTGTTTCCTGCATTCTCAAGTTCAAGCTATTTCAGATGGATGTGAAGAGTGCATTTCTGAATGGATATCTGCAAGAAGAAGTATATGTTGAACAACCTAAGGGTTTTGTGGATCCTAAGTTTCCAGATCATGTGTACAAGTTGAAGAAAGCCTTGTATGGACTCAAGCAAGCACCAAGAGCATGGTATGAAAGGCTTACTCAATTTCTTGTGGCTCAAGGTTACAGAAAAGGAGGTTCTGATAAGACATTGTTTGTGAAAGATGAAAATGGGAGTCTGATGATTGCTCAGATTTATGTGGATGATATAGTGTTTGGAGGGATGTCTCAGAAGATGGTCAAACTGTTTGTTCAACAAATGCAATCAGAATTTGAAATGAGCTTAGTTGGTGAGCTGACATATTTTCTTGGATTACAAGTCAAACAAATGGAAGATACAATCTTCATTTCTCAAAGTAAGTATGCCAAGAACATAGTGAAGAAATTTGGAATGGAATCAGCTGCTCATAAGAGGACACCAGCTGCTATTCATCTGAAGCTAACCAAAGATGAACATGGAGTATCAGTTGATCAAAGTCAGTACAGAAGCATGATTGGGAGCTTATTGTATTTAACTGCAAGCAGACCTGATATCACTTATGCTGTTGGAGTATGTGCAAGATATCAAGCTGATCCTAAGATGAGTCATCTGACACAAGTGAAGAGGATTCTGAAATATGTGAATAGCACAAGTGACTATGGAATCATATATTCTCATAGTTCAAGTTCTGAACTGATGGGATATTGTGATGCTGACTGGGCTGGAAGTGCTGATGATAGGAAGAGCACTTCAGGAGGTTGTTTCTTCTTAGGGAATAACTTGATTTCATGGTTCAGCAAGAAACAAAACTGTGTGTCATTATCAACTGCTGAAGCTGAGTACATTGCTGCTGGGAGTAGTTGCTCACAACTGGTGTGGATGAAACAAATGCTGGAGGAATACAACATTGAACAGGGAATCATGAAACTATTTTGTGACAATCTGAGTGCTATTAACATCTCTAAGAACCCAATACAGCACAGCAGAACTAAACACATTGATATCAGACATCATTTTATCAGAAATCTTGTGGAAGATAAAGTCATTCAGCTGGAACATGTAGCTACTGAAGAACAAGTTGCTGACATTTTCACAAAGGCCTTGGATGCTAAGCAGTTTGAAAACTTAAGAAGCAAGTTAGGTGTATGTGTGCATGAAGACTTATAGCAATTAATGCAAACTGGATGTGAGGAAGATAGAGTACCTGCCAGTTGTGCTTATGCTGAGTGTGATCCTGTGTCTGAATCTGATAGCTTTTCCAGGATCTGTGTTACTTGTTTTGATTTTATTCCCTATATGAAGACTATGTTTTGTCAGAATTTTGTGGCTAAAAAGGGGGAGAAAATCTTATGTAATGTGTTGGCTCTGTTGGCTCTGATACCAAGAGTTAGAAGATATATGATCAAGGGGGAATATGTGTCTCAGGGGGAGTACAAGGTTGTTTTGATCCTGAGTGTTTTGATCCTGAGTGTTTTGTGATCCTGAAGTGTGCTTCTGATATGCTCTGATACCTTGTTTCTCTGTAGTTCAGTAGTAAGGGGGAGTTTGTGTGAGAAGCTGAGTTGCAGGGGGAGTGTTGTGGAGATTCAGAAGTAAGGGGGAGTGTTTGTGATGATCAAGAGTTGATCAGTAGCTCTGATACCTTGGAGTAGCTCTGATACCATGGTTGTGATCAGAAGTTGATCAGTACTTGGTTATGTGTGCTTCAGTAGCTGTTATGTAGAACTGAAGCTGGTTTGTGTTTTTCATAGCTGTGTCCGCTGCTTATGTTTATGCTGTGATATATTATTGTGGAGTTCTTCATTGCTGAGTTGATTATAAGGGAGATTGAAGAACTTGGATGGTTTTAGCCAAAAATTTGCCAAAGGGGGAGATTGTTGAGTCTTTAAGTGTTGGCTGCATTGTTTGGCAAAACCAAAGTATGGGATAGAAGCTTTTCCTTATGATGAACTTTTCTTCAGTTACAAGTTTTCTCATTTGAAGCCATTCAGAAGCTAAAATCTACATCAGAAGCTGAAATGCTCTTCAGAAGCACTGTAGCAGTTCAGTAGCAGTTTCAGGTTCTGAAGCCAGCGTTGACTTCTGTTGACCACATCAGAAGCTGGGTTTGCTGGATTGTTTTTGCGCGTATCTTGGGAGATTTAGCAAGGAATTATCTTTGTATAATTGCTTCTAGAAGGCTGGTTTAATTGGAGAAGATATCTTTGAAGATTTGGTTCAAAGTTATGAAAATTCATATTTTCTGTTTTAAATCTTTCAAAGATTTGATGCAGTTTTATTTGTTACTTTATTGGAACAATCTTATTCCAGTAACAAATCAATTCAGAAGATTTGGAGCATAATTAAGAGGCTTGCTGTAGATTATAAAAGGAGGAGCTTGGCTATTGAAGACTTACGATTTAGAGAGTTAGAAAATCAGAAAATTGAGTCTGTGTTTTAACTTAGAGTTTATTGTGCACCACTCATATGTTTTGAGTTGGTTTAGAGTTTTATAGTGTTGTGATTCATTCTAAGCCTTTAGGTACGAATGAAGTCTTTGTGTTTTTGAAGTTTTTCTGAAAAACAGAGTGTCTTTGTTTAAGGGTTTCAGTAAATGGGTTTAGTTACTTGAATAGGAAGATAGTGGAGTCTATTACTCAGAGTTGGGTAGAAGTCTTACTAGGTGGAGGTTAATTGCTTGGGATAAGAACTGGGAGTCAGTGTCTGAGTCTTAAGGATTAAATCCAATAGTGGATTTCCTTCCTGGATTGGTATCCCCCAGAGTAGGAGGTGTTTACTCCGAACTGGGTTAACAAACCCTGTGTGTTCTTTAGCTTTCCTGCACTTTATTTTCTGCTCTTGCATTGTGTCTACTTGTGCTCTGTTTTAGCATTTTATTGTGCCCTGCATTTTGTTCAGAACCTGTTTGGTTCAGAACCTGGTATTCTCTTAGTTTTGCCTGGCCAGAATTTCATGAACATTGATATAGAAGGGGTATGAGTTGTTGAGTTAGAAGGGGTATCCTGATAGAAGGGGTATCCTGTTAGAAGGGGTATCGTCTCTGTTTTCTGTTTGTTATTCTTTTTTTTCCGCTGCTGAATTTGGAAATCAAATATGTTTTGATCTGTTGATGTTTATGAAAATGCGTTTTCATTATGTTGTAACTTCCTATGTCCTTAACGTTTGTTTTATTAAAGTTAATAATCGGCGGTTAAGGGTTAGGGTGTTACAGGATTGAGCTAAAATGGTGAAAAATACATTTTTTGAGCAATTTCTGAACTGTCAAGCTCGCTACAGCGAGCTACAGCGAGCAGGCTTTTTCTGGCACGGGACAGGGTCGCTATAGCGACCATCCCATCGCTACAATGCGCTCACCAGAAACAGCTTGGCTAGCTGATTTGTTTCGGGTGATCCGGCGCGTTTATGCGAGGTTTTTCGCAATCGTTTTCTCCAAAAACTTTAAAGAATCAAGGACGCTATTTTAACTCATCCTAAAGGCCTACAACGGATGAAAACATAAAGGAGCAAGGAATAGGCAACGCATTGGGAATGCTAGAACAAAGGGTAGATGAACAAGAAATTATTACCAGAGAAGTAATAAACTCTTAAGTACGACATATGATAACGATATGTCTAGAACCTGAAATAGATTAGCAAGATTAAAATGTACTCAATTGAGTGTACAAGAGTACAAGGAATGTTTCAACATTCAAATCTTCAGATAAGATTGGGTTAACCGAGGGTTTTGAGTTAGATATCTCCAAACCAAGTTGAGTAATCATTATGATTTGAGAAATGCCTTAATGTTGAGATAGGCATCATGAAAGAACATATGTGGCTTATGAGAATGATAAGCTTAAACCTTATATTATAGGTTAAGTATCACATGATCAACCACTTGATGAATGCATTAGATATGCATATGAAAATGTAATGTATCAGATATACATATGAGTAACAAGTTAAGAATTTAATTATAAAGTTAAACGTGTCGATCAGGCTCCGGATTATGCCGGATGGGACTTCTCCGAGAGGGTTGTCCACACGTAAGATTATAAGACTATACTAAACGTGTCCAGCAGGCTCTGGATTATGCCGGATGGGACTTCTCCGATAGGGTTATCCATACGTATGTTAAAAGATTAAACATGTCCAGCAGGCTCCGGATTATGCCAGATGAGACTTCACCGAGAGGGTTGTCCACATGTAAGTTTAAGTTGTGTCCAGCAGACTCCGGATTATGCCGGATGGGACTTCTTCGAGAGGGTTGTCCACACAACGATAAGAAGAGTCTGGTGTTAGCCTCAGATAGGAATTTTCACCGGTATAATGGGAGATGTATTCCGGGGTTACTCCACTCGGATGCACTCCGTAAATTGAACCAAGATAATTATTTTTTGTTCAACGCTACCTTTCTAACTTAATGATAAAAGAAAGATGTATATGTATATATTACAATGAGATTATGACAAAGTAGTCATCAGATATTAGAAAGTGATCATAGTTTTCCCCTCTATCACTAGATAATGAGATTATGAATATGATAAGAATATGATAGAGGCATATAGTGATCCTAGCTTTCCCTTGATCGCTAAGATATGTAGAGATTGACGGTGATCATAGGTCTCCCCGAGATTGCTAATAGTTAGTGCATGGCAACCCTAGGTTTTCCCGAGGTTGCCAACAGTAGGTTGGGGTGGAGCTCACTGAGACATAATGTCTCATCCCAATCATTCTGGTGCAAGTTTTCAGGTAAGCAAGTGGTTCGTGATGAAGTTCTTCAGAGAGACGCTGAATGGAGTGCAGATGCTCATCATGTACCAGCTCAGAAGGTTGTCAGACAACGGTATAAGTGTATTTTAGTGGTACTTGTTCAGTTGTTTAAACGAGCAAATTTGTATTCATTCAGTTGTATATTATTATTATTGAAAAATTTAATGTATCCATTATCAAATTTAATACGCATGCTAAATATTCTAGATAAATTTAGTATGGGTGTTACAACACCACTAGCCATCTTAAAAAATGGTTAAATTTTATAAGTAAATAACAATCCCTAGAACATATACTTGTCCAACTTATATCACATTATCTTGTCCTCGTAAAATTACCTATGAGTTAAAACTTCGATAAAAAGAAATATAGCATAACTAGGCTAAAAACAAGTATGAAATGTCAAGTTAACAACACATATTTTTGTATTTAAGGTAACTCTTAAACTATAATCTATAAAATATAACCCCGAGACGCAAGATAATATAATTAAAAGATACGATAAAAAAAACTAAGCTTGTTGAAAGGCTTTTCAGAATATTTTCATTGCTACAAAAAAGGTGTTCCTAAATAATTTGTCAAATTTAACCGATCAAGAGTGGTTGAATATTTAGGGTTGAACAATAGAGTTATGGAATAACAACTTTGATGTGTTTAAGAGCCGTTGTGGCTATAGACGCGGTAATACAAAAGTCCTAAATAGAGGTACATAGTAATGGGGAAGCTTACGGGTTGTGATATGTGATTCAAAAAGAATCCTACAAGCTGACTGACTTTGGTCCTACGAGCTTTATAAAATAAATGGTATTTATCACAACCTCCTAAGTATCTTACTTTAGACAGTAGAGGATTCCATTTTAAACAAGATCCGTTGTTGAGACATGAAGAAGTAGAGATCGAATGGTTGCTTCATTAAGTTACAAATACACGTCACGAAAGACAATGACAGATCCATGTACCTAATATAATATGTCGTTCACATGTGTCAGCAGTCGAGGATCACCGATTGATGTCAGCATCTTTCTACCATATACACCCTGAGTATTTTATAGTTCAACTTATGGTAAGAAACATAAAATGAATCACGATGCCAACATAATATGGGAAATAAGTGGTATTCTATTGCAAGTAACAACCACAATATGTTGATCAGAATATAAAAAGCACCAGAGCTACTTCTCTTTTTCCATGTGTTAGGAGCAATTGAAATATTATTTGCACAATTGAATAAGCATCTTGGAAAAATTATTGATTGATTGGAAAAATTATTGATTGAAATATTATTTGCACAATTGAATAAGCATCCTGGAAATATTATTTGCACAATTGAATCAGCATGTAACACCCATAATAAGATTGCCTAGGATCTTATACGAGTATTAAAATTTCATACTGGATACATTAATTTACAATATAAAAAGTTCATTCAAAATATTACACCACATTGTAATATTACAATCCATAGTTTATACAATTCCTCTTTGATACATGTACATCAAAGTACAACAACATATAAAACAGTCAAACTATAAACATATAACATCAGCACGATCTGTCAGTAGCCTTCTCCTTACCCTTGTTGCATGCTGTGCGCACCTCGTTTAAAAAACGCGCAAATCCCCCGAGGTCGTTCGTAAACGCTCGGAGGGCCTTTGTGAAGTCGCCACCAAAGTTTTTGTGTAAAGGGAACGTTGATAAACCCTTAAGTTTTTTTTTTTTGAAAGGGAAACGATAATAAAACCCTTTGACGATGAGGAAAGGAAGGTCATCGCAACCATTGTCGGGTTCGGGAGTCGATTACGCAAGGGGAAGGTATTAGCACCCCTCACGTCCGTTGTACTCAACGGGAACCTTCTATTTTGCTAAAGCTTAAATTGTTTTTAAATGTTTTGCGCGCATGCTTATTTATGTCAAAATATAATAAAGGGGGAAAACAAAGAGATAAAAACAAACGAAAGAAAAGAAAAAAAGTTTTTTATTATTGCGCTTGACAAGATGTCGATCTTGCTCCTACGTATCTCCCGGTAGTCGGAGAATTCAAAGCGTACGTAGTTCTTTGGGTAAAGAACTTAAAGGTTGGTTAAATGGACGATATTTTGACCGTATTCTGGCGATTAAACGTAGCTTGTATGCTCGCGTATGGGAGACTTAAGCGTATTAGCTTGTATGCTCGCGCATGGGAGGCTTAAGCGTTTGTTTACGAATCGCGCTTAGAATATGTAAAACATGTCCGTTGGGTAATAGGGTTTGATTTGGTCGCGTTGGGACCAAAAGAGGTACAATGGACTCAATCGAGTCAATCATTGACCGGGGTGACTCCAATGAGTCGGGGGATTGAATCTAATGGCCACGGGGGACCAAAAGGTTCGGATTGACCACAAGGGGCCAAGATTTGGTTTGGTATGGTTGAATATGTTTGAAAATGGAATGACGATTGTCCGAGCGACGAGACATACGTCACGCATTCGTGCAATCGGGGCAATGGAGAGACATACGTCACACCATCCCTTTTTTCATTCAAGTTTTGGGGTAGAATTCTTTTAGAAATCCCAAGGTATATCAAAACAATTGGTTTGAAAACCCAAAATGGAAAGGTTTAGCAATTTTGCTAGAAAGCGCCCAAGTTCGGCTCGTTTTGCGAAAAGCGAACGTATTTGGCGTATGTTCATGTTTGAGTTTTGAACATCATGAACAATATTTATTGTTCAAGCTTTGATTGGAATGATGAACATAGCTGATTTGTTCATGTTGTTTTGAAAGTTTGAGAACGATAACTTGTTTTGCAAGTTATCCACAAAATGTCGTATGAACTTGCGAATTTTGTCAAAATTGTGCAAAATCCTTGTTATGGTTTGAAAAACATGGGTTTAAAAACTCTTAGGTTCTGAGCTCCTGGGCTAGAACCTCAAAAAATGGTCATTTTGACACAAAAACTCAGATTCTGAGTTCTGTCATGGTCGCACTGCGACCATGACTTCGCACTGCGAAGCATGCGAATTTTTGGGTTCAGAAGCTGTTTCTGAACTTTTGTTCAGAAACAACTTCTGAACACACTCAGGACCTTTTAGGTGAGAGAAAAGCTTTGAGTTTTTGGGATGAAAAAGGCTGGACAAACCAGTTTTGATGTTTTGAAAACCTTGGGATTTCTTTGAAATTCAAAAGGGGTTTTTTAGAAGCAAGAGGTTTTGAACCAAAATGGCTATGCAAACACAATTAAAAATGCAGTACAAAGGTTTGGAAACTTACAGAACTCCTTAGCAAAGCTCAAGCTGCAATGGATTTGAATTGATTGAAGATTCTAGCAATGTTTTGAATGTTGGTGATGGTTTTGGAACTTTGTAATGCTTTGTGTTGGATTGGTTTTTTTTCTGGTTGTTTGTGAGTGTTTGTAAGCTGAAATGAGTAGAGTTTCTGCTCTTGAAATGCTGTTATCAGTTGTGTTTGTAACCTTGGGCATTGCCTTCTATTTATAGGCCAAAACCAAATCTATTTCATCATTAGAAAATCCCAAAATCCAGCTGATTTGTGGCTAGGATCAAGCTGAATCCCTTTGCATTAAATGCTAATGGATAGAGGCAAACTTGCCTTGTGCCAAAGGGCAAGACTCAGCCTGATTTCAGCCACAAATTCAACTAATTCTAGAAGGTAATGATGAGAAATAGGGCTGAATTGCAATTGGCTAATGCTTGAGGATCAATCCTTGCAATCTCAATGGTTGATCAATTAAAACGTGCACTGTGATGTGCAGAGATTGAGGGATGAAAAAGGCTACTTATGGCTGGTGTGAGGGGTGAAAAGCTGCTGCAAAAACAGGGTAGGCACTCATGGCTTTTCAAGTGAGAAAATCCAGCTAGTTTGACTGGTTTTGGGGAAGCAAGCAGGAGAAAAGTCATCAAGCAGGTGGCTGGCAACCTTGGGGTGGTTAACAAGTCACATGGGAGGGACAAGAGCTGCCCAAGGGCAAGCCCACTTGCTTGTCACATGCTAGGTTGGAAGAAAAAGCTTCCAACCTTGGCATTAATGGCAAGTCTTTCATTTCTGGTTTTGCTTGGCCCAATTAGCCATGAATGCTGCTTAAAATAAATATGGAAATGATATGCAACAAATTCTGGAATTAAATTAAGGAAACCAAAAATTTGCAGAAAAATCGCAGACTTCGCAGTGCGAAGTGAGCTTCGCAGTGCGAAGTCAGCATTTTAGAAATGTTGACTTTTCTGTTGACTTTTGTTGACTTTGACTTTTTTTCTCCCTCTTTGATTTTTTTTGATTTTTTTGTTTAAAAGGCTTAGGACAAAATTAGTGTACTACAGCTGCCCCTACTTAATTGTGTCTTTGCATAGAGTATGTGAGTGCCCAGGGCATCTCATGGACTCTTTGCGAAGATCAATTAGGTAAAAGAAGGACCCGAATTTTGTCCTTCGCGGTACGAAAGCAAAGTAAAAGATCGTCACTTAAACATTTGAGACGTGTATGAACGCTCAAAGGGTTAGGCGATTAGATCTGAAGAGAAAAGATTGTCACCTAATCAGGTGATTTCAATCTGCGAGACGTGTATGAACGCTCGAAAAGGAAAGGCCTACGAGACGTGTATGAACGCTCGAAAGGTGAAAAGAAAAACTTTACGAGACGTGTATGAACGCTCGAAAAGGAAAGGCCTACGAGACGTGTATGAACGCTCGAAAGGTAAAAAGAAAAACTTTACGAGACGTGTATGAACGCTCGAAAAGGAAAGGCCTACGAGACGTGTATGAACGCTCGAAAGGTGAAAGAAAAACTTTACGAGACGTGTATGAACGCTCGAAAGGTGAAAAGAAAAACTTTACGAGACGTGTATGAACGCTCGAAAAGGAAAGGCCTACGAAACGTGTATGAACGCTCGAAAGGTAAAAAGAAGAACTTTACGAGACGTGTATGAACGCTCGAAAAGGAAAGGCCTACGAGACGTGTATGAACGCTCGAAAGGTGAAAGAAAAACTTTACGAGACGTGTATGAACGCTCGAAAGGTGAAAAGAAAAACTTTACGAGACGTGTATGAACGCTCGAAAAGGAAAGGCCTACGAAACGTGTATGAACGCTCGAAAGGTAAAAAGAAAAACTTTACGAGACGTGTATGAACGCTCGAAAAGGAAAGGCCTACGAGACGTGTATGAACGCTCGAAAGGTAAAAAGATCGCCACCTAACAGGTGATCGGATCCGAAAAAGATAAAGGATCGTCACCTAAACAGGCGGCCTTAATCTTTTATGATTATCAACTAATTAGGTGATTGGATCGGAAAGGGTCGTCGCCCGAACAGGTGCTTAGACTTAACTGGGGAAAAAGGATCTACCACGGTTGGGATAGTATAATCGTCTCTAGGCATGGCTAGTACTTAGATTGTTGAAAAAGGAAACATGATTGTATGATGCATGACATGCTTCATGTTGTTTTATGCAGTATGATATGCAATGTAATATGATATGAGATAGACTCAATCAAAGATTCCCGCTGGGGAATGGGGACAGTTTGTGAAGGAGGTTCACTAGGGAATACTTGCTTAACTGTTGATGGATGTTGGTGAATATGTGATACTCACTGGAGAATCCTTGTTGAGGATGCATGACACGGTTTATGAAATGCATGTGTATGAATGATTTGTATATGCATGCATGAATGATTGACATGATGCGTGTATGCATGATATGTGAGATGCATGTTGATTGGGTGCCGAGCAAGGTCGGTCTGGGTTGTGGTTGTGCCAACGATGATTGGGCTTTTTGTTTGTGTTTTTTTGTTGGTCGGTTTGGAAGGACAAGGTCCTTTGCCTACATACCAGAATGGGATCAAAACCGGTGTAGTTCGGGCTTGCCCTGGGGATTTGTGTGGGTTTGCCAATGATGATTGGACTTTGGGTGAGACTCCACTGGGGAGCGTCAATAAGGTTTGGCTCATGGGGATATAAGGATCATTTTGGAAGCATGATCGATATCCAGCCTTGGTTGATGTTTTGGATGTTTAGGGTGTTTACTTGGGAATTTTGCTCCGCTTAACCCTTGGGGCTCTTGTGCTCCGCGTGCCATGAGCTACGCACTTGCCCTTGCTGAAGAGCATAAGTCCTTTGGTGTAAAATTTGGTGGGAATTACCGCAATTCCTTTGAAATTTGCGAAAATTCAAATAAAACGACGCTTGTTGTTTTTTTTTTTTTTTGGAAGAATTTTTTTGTTTATTTCCCATGTTTTAATGCATTTTATCATGAATAAAACAAAATTCTATGCGCTACTGAGAACACAAAATAACAAAAGGAAATTTATTCAATGCATATTTGACTTCTTGAATGGGTAAAAAATACACAAAGTGAGAAGTGAGATAGAGAAATACAAGAAAAAAGAAAATGTTGGTTTTGGCACAACACATGCGATTTCCTTATGACTTCGAGATTTTCGTTTTTTGGAAGATGCTGACGAGACCGATTCTTCTCCCCTTGAATCTTGTCCAGAGCTTGGATGCTGCAGTCATTGCCTTTCTTCTTTTGTTAACCCCTAACTTTTGCCTGGACCGCTCTTTCGAGTTTTCAATCCACCGGGGTGTATTTCCTTTTTTGATGTCCTTAATTTTTGACTAGACTGCCTTTTCAGGCTTTCGATCTAGCAGGACGCTCTCTATTGCCTAAACCGCCCTTTCAGGTTTTCGATTTAGCGAGCCTTTTTTTTTTTTTTTTTTTTTTTTTTTAGGCATAATACTTCTTGACTGCATCAGAGTTTATTGAGAGTGGGAACTCTTCTCCGTCCATAGTGGTGATGATCAAGGCTCCACCTGAGAAGACTTTCTTTACCACGTACGGCCCATCGTAGCTAGGAGTCCACTTCCCGCGGGGATCTTTGTGGATAGGTAATATCTTCTTGAGCACTAGGTCTCCTTCTTTGAATTCTCGAGGACGGACCTTCTTGTCGAATGCCCTCTTGAGTCTCCTTTGATAGAGTTGTCCGTGACATATTGCCGTCAGACGCTTTTCCTCTATTAGATTTAGTTGGTCGAACCTTGTTTGGACCCATTCAGCTTCTTCTAGCTTGGTTTCCATCAAGACTCTTAACGAAGGAATTTCCACCTCTACGGGAAGCACAGCTTCCATACCGTATACTAAGGAGAAAGGGGTTGCCCCAGTTGAAGTGCGAATGGCTGTTCTGTAGCCATGTAGCGCAAAGGGAAGCATCTCATGCCAATCCTTATAGGTTGTCACCATCTTTTGGATGATCTTCTTTATGTTCTTATTGGCTGCTTCTACCGCACCATTCATCTTTGGTCGGTAAGGGGAGGAATTATGGTGCTCAATCTTGAAATCTTTGCACAACTCCTTCATTGTCTTGTTGTTCAGGTTTGCCCCATTATCGGTGATGATTTTGTGGGGAGTGCCGTAACGGCAAATGATTTCCTTCTTGATGAACCGGGCTACCACTTGTTTGGTTACGTTTGCATACGAAGCTGCTTCTACCCATTTGGTGAAGTAGTCGATGTCAACGAGGATGAAGCGATGTCCATTTGACGCTTTGGGCTCGATCATTCCAATCATGTCTATACCCCACATAGAGAATGGCCAAAGTGAAGTCATGACGTTTAGTGTAGTTGGTGGTACATGCACCTTGTCGGCGTAAATCTGGCACTTATGACAAGTCTTGGCATAGTGGAAACAGTCAGCTTCCATGGTTAGCCAATAATAGCCCGCCCTTAGGATTTTCTTTGCCATTGCATGCCCATTGGCATGGGTTCCAAAAGATCCCTCGTGGATTTCTTTGATGAGCATGTCCGCTTCATGTTTATCCACACATCTGAGCAGGACCATGTCATAGTTTCTTTTGTAGAGGGTATTTCCACTGAGGAAGAACTGGGATGCCAATCTTCTGAGGGTTCTCTTGTCGGTGTGTGAGACATTTTCTGGATACTCTTGCTCTTCGAGGTATCGCTTGATGTCGTAGAACCAAGGTTTGTCATCAAGTCCCTCTTCGACTGATGCACATACAACCGGTTTGTCTCTACGATCCATCCTTATGATTGGTGCTTCGTTGTAGGAATTTACTTGGTACATTGATGACAATGTAGCCAAAGCATCTGCCACCTGGTTTTCTTCTCGAGGTATGTGATGGAAGCTGATTTCATCAAAATGCTTAATCAACTCTACAACCCGGGCTCGGTAGGGAATCAAATTGGGATGTTTTGTTTCCCATTCTCCTTTGACTTGATAGATGACCAAGGCTGAGTCACCGTATTCTTCAAGGTTTTTGATCCTTAGATCAATTGCTGCTTCGAGGCCTAGGATACATGCTTCATATTCTGCCACGTTATTGGTGCAGTCAAAGCATAACCTTGCTGTGAAGGGTTGGTATCCATTTCTTGGGGAGATTAAGACTGCTCCGATCCCGTGCCCCATGGCATTTGAGGCGCCGTCGAAAGCGAGCTTCCATTGAGCTCCTGGTTCTGGCCCTTCACCATCGCTTGTGGCTTTTTCGTCATTCAAAGCTACGACATCTTCGTCTGGGAAGTCGAATTGTATGGGCTGATAATCCTCCAATGGTTGGTGAGCAAGGTGCTCGGATAAAACACTCCCTTTGATGGCTTTTTGAGCAACATATTGGATGTCGTACTCAGACAGCAGCATTTGCCAACGGGCTATCTTCCCTGTGAGGGCAGGTTTTTCGAAGATGTACTTGATGGGATCCATTTTTGATATCAACCAAGTTGTATGGGTCAACATGTATTGCCTTAGGCGTCGAGCAGCCCATGCTAAAGCGCAGCAAGTCTTTTCAAGTGAAGTATACCTTGTTTCACAATCGGTAAACTTCTTGCTTAAGTAGTAGATTGCGTGCTCTTTTCTTCCCGTTTCATCTTGTTGTCCTAACACACAACCCATTGATCCTTCAAGTACGGTTAGGTATAAGATGAGGGGTTTACCCGGAACCGGAGGTATTAAAATTGGTGGTTCTTGCAGGTATTGTTTGATCTTGTCAAACGCCTCTTGGCAATCCTCATTCCAATGAACGGATTGGTTTTTCCTTAGCAGCTTGAAGATTGGTTCGCAGGTAGCTGTCATGTGTGAGATGAACCTGGCGATGTAGTTCAATCTTCCTAAGAAACCCCGGACTTCTTTCTCGGTATTTGGCGCTGGCATTTCTTGGATGGCCTTTACCTTATCGGGATCCACTTCGATACCTCTTTGGCTGACGATGAAGCCCAATAACTTCCCGGATCTAACGCCAAATGTGCACTTGTTAGGATTTAAGCGCAGCTTGAATTTTCTTAGGCGTTCGAAAAGCTTTTGTAGATGAACTAGATGATCCTCCTCCGTTTGGGATTTGGCAATCATGTCGTCGACATAGACCTCAATTTCCTTATGGATCATGTCATGGAAAAGAGTCACCATTGCTCTTTGGTATGTTGCCCCGACATTTGTTAATCCGAAAGGCATTACCTTATAGTAGAATGTCCCCCATGGAGTGATGAACGTAGTTTTTTCCATGTCCTCCGGAGCCATCTTGATTTGGTTATATCCCGAGAAGCCATCCATAAAGGAAAAGACTGAGAATTGGGCTGTGTTGTCCACCAATATGTCGATGTGTGGTAGCGGGAAATCATCCTTTGGGCTTGCTCTATTCAAGTCCCGATAATCCACTCACATTCTCACCTTGCCATCCTTCTTCGGAACTGGCACAATGTTGGCAACCCAAGTTGGATACTTGGTTACGGCTAAGAAGCCGGCATCGAATTGCTTTTTGACCTCTTCTCTGATCTTGAGAGCCATATCGGGTCGAGTTCTTCTCAATTTCTGCTTCACTGGCGGGCATTCCGGCTTAAGTGGCAGCTTGTGTACAACGATGCTAGGGTCTAAACCCGGCATATCTTGGTACGACCAAGAGAATACGTCCACGTACTCTTGCAGAAGTTTAATCATCTTTCCTTTCACATCCTCGTGCAGGGAGGCTCCTATCTTGACCTCTTTCTTATCCTCTTCGGTCCCCAAGTTGACCTTTTCAACTGATTCTTGGTGAGGTTGTATTACCTTATCCCCTTGATTTGCAAGTCTGGACTGTTGAGTCTTTTGGTGTTGGCTGCATGTTTTGGCAAAACCAAAGTATTGAATAGAAGCATCTCCATATTTGAAACATTTCTCCAGTTGCAAGTTTTGTGTTTTGAAGCCATTCAGAAGCTGAAAATGTCATCAGAAGCTGAATGCACTGTAGCACTTCAGAAGCTGAATTCAGGTTCTGATGCCAGCGTTGACTTATGTTGACTTCATCAGAAGCTGGTTATTTTCAAGGTTTTTCTATGCGAATCTTTGCAAGATTTATTGAAGTTTTATCCATGCATATGGCTTCTAGAATGTTGATTTATTTGGAGAAGATTTTATTGAAGATTTGGTTCAAAGATATGAAATTCATATTTTCCTGATATAATCTTTAAAAGATTCAGTACAGTTTTATTTGTTACATTATTGGACCAATCTTATTTCAGTAACAAATCTATTCAGAAGATTAGTTTTATTTTGCAAGACTGAAGGCTATATAAGGAGGAGGGCTGCTGCTATTCATGATATGAATTGAAGAGTATTATTCAGAGAAATAGAGTCTTAGTTGTTTTTAAGCTTTTGCTTTATTTTTGTACGCCACTCATATGCTTTGAGTTGGTTTAGGATTGTCATTGAGTTGTAATTCATTCTAAGCCTCTAGGTACGAATGAAGTTGTGTTTTTTGAAGTTTTTCTGAAAAACAGAGTGTTTTTGTCTAAGGGTTTCAGTAACAGGTTTGTTACTTGAATAGGAAGTTAGTGGTCTCTAATACTCAACGTGTTGGGTAGAATTCAAGACTAGGTGGAGATTAATTGCTTAGGATAGGAGCTGGGAGTCAGTGTCTAAGTCTTAAGGATTAATTCCAATAGTGGAATTCCTTCCTGGATTGGTATCCCCCAGAGTAGGAGGTGTTTACTCCGAACTGGGTTAACAAACCTTGTGTGCCTTTTACTTTCCTGCACTTTATTTTCTTGCTTTGCATTGTGTGAGTGTGTGCTCTGTTTTAAGCAAACTAGTGTGCCCTGCGTTTTGTTCAGAACCTGACTGGTTCAGAACCTGATAGTCCCTTATTGCCTGGCCAGAATTACAATTGGCATCAGAGCAGGCACCCTGCCTGTAAATTGGGTGAGATCCAGAGGAGTTTATTTCTGGCAAGCATGGATAGAGAAGGAGGCTATGTCAATAGACCACCCCTATTAGATGGCACAAACTATGAGTATTGGAAGTCTAGGATGTGTGCCTTCTTAAAATCTATTGACAGCAGGACTTGGAAAGCTGTGATTAAAGGCTGGGATCATCCTGTGTATACAGACAAAGATGGTAACAAGACTGAGGTTCTGAAGCCTGAGGAGGAATGGACCAAAGCTGAAGATGATCTGTCACTGGGAAATTCAAAAGCTTTGAATGCTATCTTTAATGGTGTTGATCAGAACATGTTCAGACTTATCAAACAATGCACTGTTGCAAAGGAGGCCTGGGAAATCTTAAAGACAACTCATGAAGGAACTTCTAAGGTGAAGATGTCCAGATTACAGTTGCTGACCACCAAGTTTGAGAACCTGAAGATGAAGGAGGATGAATCCATTCAGGATTTTTACATGAATGTGCTGGATATGGCCAATTCCTTTGACTCTCTTGGTGAAAAGATGTCTGATGAGAAGTTAGTCAGGAAAATCCTCAGGTCCCTGCCTAGAAGGTTTGATATGAAGGTCACTGCAATTGAGGAGGCTCATGATATTTCTGCTATGAAGGTTGAGGAGCTGATTGGGTCACTACTCAATTTTGAAACTGCCTTTTGTAAGCAGACTGAGAAGAAAGGAAAAGGTGTAGCTTTTAGTGTAAATTCTGAAGCTGATGATCAACAAGAGTCTGAAGAGGATGACTTATCAGAAGCTCTTGTGTTGCTGGGAAAACAATTCAACAAGATTCTGAAGAATGTTAACAGAAAAGCCAAAGCCAAAGGTCAGAACTTCAGATTCAATAACAAGAAGCAACAAACTGATGAGAAGAAGACCAAGTCTGAGGAGAAAAGCAACCAAGCCAAAGGTGTGCAGTGCTATGAGTGTGAGGGCTATGGGCATATCAAATCTGAATGTCCTACTTTTCTTAAGAAGCAGAAGAAGAGCCTAGCTGTTGCATGGTCTGATGATGGTTCTGAAGATGATGATGTTAGTGAATCTGATATGTGTGATACTGGTCTAGTTGTGAGGTCAGGAGCTATCTTGAAGAAGGAAGCTGTTTTAGAGTCTGAGACCTTTTCAGAGTCTGACTCAGAGTCTGAAGCCTCATCTGTGTCTGAAGCTGCTAAAACCTCATATGATGAACTAGCTGATAACTACAAGAAGCTGTATACCAGAAGTGCTGAGGTTTGCAAACAAGTTTTGGATCAGAAGGAGACTATTCTTCAACTAGAGGCTGAAAAAGGAGAACTTCTTGTGCAGAATTCAGATTTGAAAGAAGAAGTGAACCAGTTAAATTCCCAACTTGAACATATGAAAAAGCAGGTTAGAATGATGAATACTGCTACTGATAAGTTGGAGGACATTTTGGGGAATCAGCAACAAGGAAAAACTGGTTTAGGTTTTGTTGATCAGACTCAGATTCCTAAACAGATGAGTTTTGTTCCTGCTACTCAAGCTCATGATTCTATGGCTGGAATATCAAAGAAGAGACCTCAGAAGCAATCCCAGATGAAAGGTCAGAATCATAAGCAAGCTCAGAAGAGACCTCAGATGCTACCTCAGAAGCAACCCCAGAAGTACAACAGAAGAAGGAGGAATCATACCTGGACCTGTCATCATTGTGGTAAGAAGGGACATATCAAACCTTTTTGCTTTAAACTGTATGGCTATCCTGAACACTTTCAATATAGAAGAGTGCAACCAGCTGCACCGAGACACAGTGTTCAGAAGGTGTGGAAACCTAAGGTGCAGAATGTTGGCCTGATTGCCCATACCTCATTGAGAGCCACTTCAAAAGAAGACTGGTACTTTGACAGTGGTTGTTCAAGGCACATGACTGGTGTGAAGAAGCTGCTGAGCAATATCAGATCATACTCCAGAAGTTATGTGACATTTGGAGATGGTGTAAAAGGTCAGATTCTGGGAATTGGTGATTTGATCAGAGAAGGCTTGCCCAGACTTAATGATGTGCTACTGGTGGAAGGATTAACCTCTAATCTGATCAGTATTAGCCAACTTTGTGATCAAGAATTGAAGGTTAATTTCAACAAGCAAGAATGCATTGTTACTGATCAGGAAGATAAGATTCAGATGAGAGGCTGCAGATCCAAAGACAATTGTTATTTGTGGGTTTCTGAAGAAGAAAGAAGCCTGACTTCTTGTCTTATGAGCTCAGAAGAGGAAGTCAAGCTCTGGCACCAGAAACTGGGACATCTGCATCTGAAAGGCATGAAGAAAATCATAAGTACTGAAGCTATCAGAGGTGTGCCTAATCTGAAGATCAATGAGGACAGTGTTTGTGGTGATTGTCAGATTGGTAAACAAACAAGAAAGTCTCATCCCAAATTAGTTCATCAGGTAACTACCAAAGTACTAGAACTTGTTCATATGGATTTAATGGGGCCTATGCAAGTAGAAAGTATTGGAAGAAAAAAATATGCTTTTGTAATGGTAGATGACTACTCTAGATATACATGGGTCAGCTTTGTTAGAGAAAAGTCTGACACTTTTGAAGTCTTTAAAGAGATGTGCATTCAACTACAAAGAGAGAAGGATAGTGGGATTATCAGAATCAGAAGTGATCATGGCAAAGAATTTGAAAACAAGAGCTTTTCAGAATTCTGTGCTTCTGAAGGTATAAAGCATGAGTTTTCTGCACCAATCACACCTCAGCAAAATGGTGTAGTTGAGAGGAAGAATAGGACTTTGGCAGAATGTGCAAGAGTGATGCTGCATGCTAAGAAACTTCCATATATGTTCTGGGCTGAAGCAATGAACACTGCATGTTATATTCATAACAGAGTTACTTTGAAGAAGGGTACTACATCAACTCTGTATGAATTGTGGAAAGGGAGAAAGCCAACTGTGAAATATTTTCATGTTTTTGGGAGCAGATGCTACATTTTGGCTGACAGAGAGAATAGAAGAAAACTGGATCCTAAGTCTGATGAGGGCATATTCCTGGGTTATTCAGTAAACAGCAGAGCTTATAGGGTGTTTAATTCCAGAACCAAGGTTGTGATGGAGTCCATAAATGTGGTTATTGATGATTTGTCTGCTGAGAATGAAAAGAATGAACCTGAAGTTGTTCCAGAGTCTGAAGCATCAGAAGAACAAACCTCAGAAGCAGAAAAACACTCAGAGTCTGAAGAAGCAGAAGATCAACCAGATCAAGTTCCTAATAGTAAAGGGCCATCAATTAGAGTTCAGAAGGATCATCCTAGAGACTTAATCATTGGAAGCTTAGATCAAGGTGTCAGAACCAGGAGATCAGAACCAGCTGCTACTGATTCATGTTTTGTGTCTAAGGTTGAACCTAAAAATGTGAAAGAAGCCCTGACTGATGAATTTTGGATTGAAGCAATGCAAGATGAGTTGAATCAATTCAAAAGGAGTGAAGTGTGGGATTTGGTTCCAAGACCTGAAGGGTTGAATGTGATTGGTACTAAGTGGATATTCAAGAATAAAACAGATGAAAGTGGTACTGTAGTCAGAAACAAAGCAAGGTTGGTTGCTCAAGGCTATACTCAAGTTGAGGGACTTGATTTTGATGAGACCTTTGCACCTGTGGCCAGACTAGAGTCCATAAGACTACTGTTGGGTGTATCCTGCATTCTCAAGTTCAAGCTATTTCAGATGGATGTGAAGAGTGCATTTTTGAATGGATATCTGCAAGAGGAAGTGTATGTTGAACAGCCTAAGGGGTTTGTGGATCCTAAGTTTCCAGAACATGTGTACAAGTTAAAGAAGGCTTTATATGGATTGAAGCAAGCACCAAGAGCATGGTATGACAGGCTGACTCAGTTTCTTGTGGCTCAAGGTTATAGAAAAGGAGGTTCTGATAAGACTTTGTTTGTGAAAGATGAAAATGGGAGTCTGATGATTGCTCAGATTTATGTGGATGATATAGTGTTTGGAGGGATGTCTCAGAAGATGGTCAAACTATTTGTTCAGCAGATGCAGTCAGAATTTGAAATGAGCTTAGTTGGTGAACTGACTTATTTTCTTGGATTACAAGTCAAGCAAATGGAAGATACAATCTTCATTTCTCAAAGTAAGTATGCCAAGAACATAGTGAAGAAATTTGGATTGGAATCTGCTGCTCACAAGAGGACACCAGCTGCTACCCACCTGAAGTTAACTAAGGATGAACATGGAGTTTCAGTAGACCAAAGTCAGTACAGAAGCATGATTGGGAGCCTATTGTACTTAACTGCAAGCAGGCCTGATATCACATTTGCTGTAGGAGTTTGTGCAAGATATCAAGCTGATCCTAAGATGAGTCATCTGACACAAGTTAAAAGGATCCTGAAGTATGTGAACAGCACAAGTGACTATGGAATCATGTACTCACATAGTTCAACTTCTGAACTGATGGGATATTGTGATGCTGACTGGGCTGGAAGTGCTGATGACAGGAAGAGCACCTCAGGAGGTTGTTTCTTTTTGGGAAATAACTTAATTTCATGGTTTAGCAAGAAGCAAAATTGTGTGTCATTATCAACTGCTGAGGCTGAATATATTGCTGCTGGAAGTAGTTGCTCACAATTGGTGTGGATGAAGCAGATGCTGAAGGAGTACAACATTGAACAAAGAACTATGACATTGTTTTGTGACAATTTGAGTGCCATCAACATCTCTAAGAATCCAATTCAGCACAGCAGAACCAAACACATAGACATCAGGCATCATTTTATCAGAAACCTTGTGGAGGACAAGATTATTCAGCTGGAGCATGTAGCTACTGAAGAACAAGTTGCTGACATTTTCACAAAGGCTTTGGATGCTAAGCAGTTTGAAAACTTAAGGAGCAAGTTAGGTGTGTGTTTGCATGAAGAGTTATAGCAATTACTGCAAACTGGATGTGAGGAAGATAGAGTACCTGCCAGTTGTGCCTATGCTAAGTGTGATCCTGAACCTGAGTCTGAATCTACCAAGTTGTCAAGGATCTGTGCTACCTGTTTTGATTTTATTCCCTATTTGAAGACTATGATTTGTCAGAATTTTATGGCTAAAAAGGGGGAGAAAATCTTATGCAATGAGTTGGCTCTGTTGGCTCTGATACCAAGAGTTAGAAGATGTATTGCTGCATTTCAGATATATGTGTCTTTGATTCAGAAGGTGTTTTGCTCTGAAACCAAAGCATTATATGACCAAGGGGGAATTTGTGTCTCAGGGGGAGATTATAGTTATTAAAATCCTGAGTGTTGAAGAACAATTGTACTCTGATATTGTACTCTGATACCATATTTTGCTCCTGAAGTGTTTTGCTCCTGAAGTATGCTCTGATACCATTTATCACTGCAGTTCAGTAGTAAGGGGGAGTTTGTATGAGAAGAGTAGTTGCAGGGGGAGTGTGATGATCAGGAGTTGATCAGTAGCTCTGATACCATGGTTGTGATCAGAAGTTGATCAGTACTTGGTGGTTGTGTGCTTCAGTAGCTGTGATGTTTTGTAGAACTGAAGCTGGTTTGTGTTATTCATAGTTGTGTCCGCTGCTTATGTTTATGCTATGATATATTATTGTGGAGTTCTTCATTGCTGAGTTGATTATAAGGGAGATTGAAGAACTTGGATGGTTTTAGCCAAAAATTTGCCAAAGGGGGAGATTGTTGAGTCTTTTGGTGTTGGCTGCATGTTTTGGCAAAACCAAAGTATTGAATAGAAGCATCTCCATATTTGAAACATTTCTCCAGTTGCAAGTTTTGTGTTTTGAAGCCATTCAGAAGCTGAAAATGTCATCAGAAGCTGAATGCACTGTAGCACTTCAGAAGCTGAATTCAGGTTCTGATGCCAGCGTTGACTTATGTTGACTTCATCAGAAGCTGGTTATTTTCAAGGTTTTTCTATGCGAATCTTTGCAAGATTTATTGAAGTTTTATCCATGCATATGGCTTCTAGAATGTTGATTTATTTGGAGAAGATTTTATTGAAGATTTGGTTCAAAGATATGAAATTCATATTTTCCTGATATAATCTTTAAAAGATTCAGTACAGTTTTATTTGTTACATTATTGGACCAATCTTATTTCAGTAACAAATCTATTCAGAAGATTAGTTTTATTTTGCAAGACTGAAGGCTATATAAGGAGGAGGGCTGCTGCTATTCATGATATGAATTGAAGAGTATTATTCAGAGAAATAGAGTCTTAGTTGTTTTTAAGCTTTTGCTTTATTTTTGTACGCCACTCATATGCTTTGAGTTGGTTTAGGATTGTCATTGAGTTGTAATTCATTCTAAGCCTCTAGGTACGAATGAAGTTGTGTTTTTTGAAGTTTTTCTGAAAAACAGAGTGTTTTTGTCTAAGGGTTTCAGTAACAGGTTTGTTACTTGAATAGGAAGTTAGTGGTCTCTAATACTCAACGTGTTGGGTAGAATTCAAGACTAGGTGGAGATTAATTGCTTAGGATAGGAGCTGGGAGTCAGTGTCTAAGTCTTAAGGATTAATTCCAATAGTGGAATTCCTTCCTGGATTGGTATCCCCCAGAGTAGGAGGTGTTTACTCCGAACTGGGTTAACAAACCTTGTGTGCCTTTTACTTTCCTGCACTTTATTTTCTTGCTTTGCATTGTGTGAGTGTGTGCTCTGTTTTAAGCAAACTAGTGTGCCCTGCGTTTTGTTCAGAACCTGACTGGTTCAGAACCTGATAGTCCCTTATTGAAATGTAGATAATTTTGTACCCTTTCCAACGCTTCAAAGATCACCTCAATCGGAGTTGCAGAGCTCAAGATATGATGAACACAAGACAGATACATAATGACCTACGAAAATAACAATTTGAACCAAAAATAATTTGGTTCTTTTATTCCATAATGACATTATTAATCTTGTCAAGGGAGAACATCTTAGGGTCACATCACTAACATTTCCCGAGCTTTGGCTTCCAAAAACTTTCTTGCGAATCCCTTAAGGTTTCCTCTAACTTCCAAGTTAGATGCTACTTCTTGGGTGTCAAGGTATAAGGATTCGGCGATGGCTTCAAATGTGGGATCCTTTCCCGGACCGAGATAGAGTTCATGACCCTTCATACTACAACCCAAAATCTTCTCAAACTCTTCCAAAGTTGGCGCTAGTTGGAAGTCTTGAAATGTGAAGCACCGTAGAGGTGGGTCGAAGAATTGCGCCAAAGTGGTTAAGGCCGTTGAATCTATTCTCACGGGTAGGAGATCAAGGATTAGCCCATAGCTTGCCTCGAAAATGTTCTTGTTGACCGAAGAGAGCCTCTTGCTTAGAGCTAATAAGCTTTCCACCCTAGGAGCTTTAATTTTGAAGGCGAGCGTATTTTTGTTCCCGGAATCCATATTTCTTTTTGCTAATATTTGTTTGTTCTTTTTAAACTCCTATAAAGCAAAATGATGTGAAAATTACTTTCATGAATGCAAATGATATGCAAGGGTATGGTTTATGAAGGTTCGGAACTTCCCCCCATCCTCACATGTAGGCTCTAAATGGTGAAATCTCCTAAGAAGAGGTCCTTAGAGTCATAGACCTCACATGGAATTAGGGTTGTCTATGGACATACGTCGACATGACTTCAATTAATTCCACGTGAAAATCTAATCTAAGCGGGGTTGGACATCCTACCTCACGGACATACGTCAACGCGGGCTTCCGCACACAACCTCCTTCTAACTTAGTTTTTTTCTCAAGCTCGGGTAAGAGCCTCACACGTCCGGCATTAACCCGAACAATGTGGAGTAGCATCACTCAAGTAACCCCCGCATTTGATATATATATGATATGAATATAAAGCAAAATAAAGCAAATATAAACATAAAGCATAAATATGACATATATGAATAAAATAATAAGCATGGCGCGTGAAGAAAATAAAAACAATTGGCTTAAAAGCCAAATAGGTTAGGCTTGACTCGCTAGTGGGAACAGGGTCCCCAGTGAAGTCGCCAGCTGTGCGCACCTCGTTTAAAAAACGCGCAAATCCCCCGAGGTCGTTCGTAAACGCTCGGAGGGCCTTTGTGAAGTCGCCACCAAAGTTTTTGTGTAAAGGGAACGTTGATAAACCCTTAAGTTTTTTTTTGAAAGGGAAACGATAATAAAACCCTTTGACGATGAGGAAAGGATGGTCATCGCAACCATTGTCGGGTTCGGGAGTCGATTACGCAAGGGGAAGGTATTAGCACCCCTCACGTCCGTTGTACTCAACGGGAACCTTCTATTTGGCTAAAGCTTAAATTGTTTTTAATTGTTTTGCGCGCATGCTTATTTATGTCAAAATATAATAAAGGGGGAAAACAAAGAGATAAAAACAAACGAAAGAAAAGAAAAAAAGTTTTTTATTATTGCGCTTGACAAGATGTCGATCTTGCTCCTACGTATCTCCCGGTAGTCGGAGAATTCAAAGCGTACGTAGTTCTTTGGGTAAAGAACTTAAAGGTTGGTTAAATGGACGATATTTTGACCGTATTCTGGCGATTAAACGTAGCTTGTATGCTCGCGTATGGGAGACTTAAGCGTATTAGCTTGTATGCTCGCGCATGGGAGGCTTAAGCGTTTGTTTACGAATCGCGCTTAGAATATGTAAAACATGTCCGTTGGGTAATAGGGTTTGATTTGGTCGCGTTGGGACCAAAAGAGGTACAATGGACTCAATCGAGTCAATCATTGACCGGGGTGACTCCAATGAGTCGGGGGATTGAATCTAATGGCCACGGGGGACCAAAAGGTTCGGATTGACCACAAGGGGCCAAGATTTGGTTTGGTATGGTTGAATATGTTTGAAAATGGAATGACGATTGTCCGAGCGATGAGACATACGTCACGCATTCGTGCAATCGGGGCAATGGAGAGACATACGTCACACCATCCCTTTTTTCATTCAAGTTTTGGGGTAGAATTCTTTTAGAAATCCCAAGGTATATCAAAACAATTGGTTTGAAACCCCAAAATGGAAAGGTTTAGCAATTTTGCTAGAAAGCGCCCAAGTTCGGCTCGTTTTGCGAAAAAGCGAACGTATTTGGCGTATGTTCATGTTTGAGTTTGAACATCATGAACAATATTTATTGTTCAAGCTTTGATTGGAATGATGAACATAGCTGATTTGTTCATGTTGTTTTGAAAGTTTGAGAACGATAACTTGTTTTGCAAGTTATCCACAAAATGTCGTACGAACTTGCGAATTTTGTCAAAATTGTGCAAAATCCTTGTTATGGTTTGAAAAACATGGGTTTAAAAACTCTTAGGTTCTGAGCTCCTGGGCTAGAACCTCAAAAAAATGGTCATTTTGACACAAAAACTCAGATTCTGAGTTCTGTCATGGTCGCACTGCGACCATGACTTCGCACTGCGAAGCATGCGAATTTTTGGGTTCAGAAGCTGTTTCTGAACTTTTGTTCAGAAACAACTTCTGAACACACTCAGGACCTTTTAGGTGAGTGAAAAGCTTTGAGTTTTTGGGATGAAAAAGGCTGGACAAACCAGTTTTGATGTTTTGAAAACCTTGGGATTTCTTTGAAATTCAAAAGGGGTTTTTAGAAGCAAGAGGTTTTGAACCAAAATGGCTATGCAAACACAATTAAAAATGCAGTACAAAGGTTTGGAAACTTACAGAACTCCTTAGCAAAGCTCAAGCTGCAATGGATTTGAATTGATTGAAGATTCTAGCAAGGTTTTGAATGTTGGTGATGGTTTTGGAACTTTGTAATGCTTTGTGTTGGATTGGTTTTTTTTTCTGGTTGTTTGTGAGTGTTTGTAAGCTGAAATGAGTAGAGTTTCTGCTCTTGAAATGCTGTTATCAGTTGTGTTTGTAACCTTGGGCATTGCCTTCTATTTATAGGCCAAAACCAAATCTATTTCATCATTAGAAAATCCCAAAATCCAGCTGATTTGTGGCTAGGATCAAGCTGAATCCCTTTGCATTAAATGCTAATGGATAGAGGCAAACTTGCCTTGTGCCAAAGGGCAAGACTCAGCCTGATTTCAGCCACAAATTCAACCAATTCTAGAAGGTAATGATGAGAAATAGGGCTGAATTGCAATTGGCTAATGCTTGGGGATCAATCCTTGCAATCTCAATGGTTGATCAATAAAAACGTGCACTGTGATGTGCAGAGATTGAGGGATGAAAAAGGCTACTTATGGCTGGTGTGAGGGGTGAAAAGCTGCTGCAAAAACAGGGTAGGCACTCATGGCTTTTCAAGTGAGAAAATCCAGCTAGTTTGACTGGTTTTGGGGAAGCAAGCAGGAGGAAAGTCATCAAGCAGGTGGCTGGCAACCTTGGGGTGGTTAACAGGTCACATGGGAGGACAAGAGCTGCCCAAGGGCAAGCCCACTTGCTTGTCACATGCTAGGTTGGAAGAAAAAGCTTCCAACCTTGGCATTAATGGCAAGTCTTTCATTTCTGGTTTTGCTTGGCCCAATTAGCCATGAATGCTGCTTAAAATAAATATGGAAATGATATGCAACAAATTCTGGAATTAAATCAAAGAAACCAAAAATCTGCAGAAAAATCGCAGACTTCGCAGTGCGAAGTCAGCATTTTTGAAATGTTGACTTTTCTGTTGACTTTTGTTGACTTTGACTTTTTTTCTCCCTCTTTGATTTTTTTTGATTCTTTTGTTTAAAAGGCTTAGGACAAAATTAGGGTACTACACATGCTGCCTGTGATCCTGCCTGTGAACCTGCACCAGAAGGAATGGGATGAGACATAATGTCTCAGTGAGCTCTACCCAACCTACTGTTGGCAACCACAGGGAACCTAGGGTCGCCATGCCTACCTTGGCAATTTAGGGGATACTAGAATTGCCAAGTCTTTAATTCTATCCCCAAAGGATATAACTTCCTATAACTATAACTGTAATCTACCCCGTATCTGTAAAACTTCCTGTGACTATAACTTTAACTATAACTGTAAAACATAATACAAATAAAGTGTTTTATGTTAGCTGTTAGCGTTGAACAAACAATTACTCTGAGTTCATTTTACAGAGTGCATCCGGGTGAGTAACCCCGAAGTACAACATCCCTATGACCCGATGAAATTCCTGACAATCAGGCTAACACCGGACTCCCTATGAAACGTGTGGACAACCCTCTCGGAGAAGTCCCATCCGACGAACCCCGGAGTCTGCTGAACACGCCCTATGACTGTGAAACGTGCGAACACGCCAATTATCTTTGATATAATTCTTTGACTTTAACATATGAACATATAATCTGTTACTATAATCACATAACATTCCTGTAACATATAACCTATAACCTATGATTCTTGGCTTATCGTTCTCATAAGCCACCTATAATCGTTGGAGAACCAACACTATAAACTTATCTGTAAATATGATTGCCGAAGCACTCCCATTGCCCATGTATTCTAAATGAATACGTCTATAACCTTGTTCACCTATTTAGGTTCTCGAATTATCAAGCCATATGCCTCCCTTATTAATCTATACATCACCTAAAGGTTAGGTCCTCTAATACTTAATAGGGATACATAGCCATTGCACGTTGTTTGTTGAGTTTGAAGTAGCATTGGTCGGCTGGAATGGTACAAGTAAAGAAGAAAAACAAGATGTTCCTGTGTCCTGTGGAATCGTGACACGATTTGTAATCGTGTCACGATTTTCTACCCAGAAATCGTGTTATACTCTCCCTGTAAAATCGTGACACGGTTGCAGAATCGTGACACGATTTTACCTGCAGTTGGACAGCATAGGGCAATTTCAAAACATGATTTTCACCATTCTTGGCACAACCCAACATACTCAAACATCATACAGCTTAAGGCATAATTCTAAGGCATATAAACAGCTTACAACATGTATGATCAAGGATTCACTATCAAAAGAACTTATGGCACTATAACCTCAAATTGATGATAAACTATAAACATCAAAGCTTAAACAAAGTGGGTTCTAAAACCCCTAGGAGCTCACCTTTAACCCCAATTTTGTCCTAAGCATTTTAAAACAAAAAATCAAAAAAAAAATCAAAGAGGGAGAAAAAGTCAAAGTCAACAAAAGTCAACAGAAAAGTCAACATTTCAAAAATGATGACTTCGCACTGCGAAGCTCCCTTCGCACTGCGAAGTCTGCGATTTTTCTGCAGAATTTTGGTGTTTTTGATTTAATTCCAGATTTTGTTGCATATCATTTACATATTTATTTTAATCAGCATTCATGGCTATTTGGGCCAAGCAAAACCTGAAATGAGAGACTTGCCATTAATGCCAAGGTGGAAGCTTTTTCTTCCAACCTAGCATTGTGACAAGCAAGTGGGCTTGCCCTTGGGCAGCTCTTGTCCCTCCCAAGTGACCTGTTAACCACCCCAAGGTTGCCAGCCACCTGCTTGATGACTTTCCTCCTGCTTGCTCCCCCAAAACCAGTCAAACCAGCTGGATTTTTCACTTGAAAAAGCCATGAGTGCCTACCCTGTTTTGCAACAGCTTTTCACCCCTCTCACACCAGCCAATTATAGCCTTTTGCATCCCCCAATCTCTGCACATCACAGTGCACGTTTTTATTGATCAACCATTGAGATTGCAAGGATTGATCCCCAAGCTTGGCCAATTGCAATTCAGCCCTATTTCATCATCATTACTATCCTAAAACCTTTGAATTTGTGGCTGAAATCAGGCTGAGTCTTGCCCCTTGGCACAAGGCAAGGTTGCCTCTATCCATTAGCATTTAATGCAAAGGGATTCAGCCTGATCCTAGCCCACAAATCAGCTGGATTTTGGGGATTTCTAATGATGAAATTGATTTGGTTTTGGCCTATAAATAGAAGGCAATGCCCAAGGTTGCAAGCACTTCTCATAACAGCAATTCAAGAGCATTATTCACACAAAGAAACACTACTCATTCCAACTTACAAACACCTACAAACAACCAGAAAAAAACCAATCCAAACACAAAGCCTCACAAAGTTCAAAACCATCACCAACATTCAAAACCTTTTGCAAGAACCTTCAATCAATTCAAATCCATTGCAGCTGGAGCTTTGCTAAGGATCTCTGTAAGTATTCTAAGTACTGATCTTGCATTTTCAATTGTGTTTGCATAGCAATTTTGGTTCAAAACCTTTTGGTTCTAAAAAACCCCTTTTGAATTTCAAAGAAATCCCAAGGTTTTCAAAACATCAAAACTGGTTTGTCCAGCCTTTTTCATCCCAAAAACTCAAAGCTTTTCACTCACCTAAAAGGTCCTGAGTGTGTTCAGAAGTTGTTTCTGAACAAAAGTTCAGAAACAGCTTCTGAACTCAAAAATTCGCATACTTCGCAGTGCGAAGTCATGGTCGCAGAGCAACCATGACAGAACTCAGAATCTGAGTTTAGGTGCCCAAATGGCCAATTTTTGAGGTTCTAGCCCAAGAGCTCAGAACCTAGGAGTTTTAAAACTCATGTTTTTCAAACCAGTTCAAGGATTTTGCACAATATTGGAAAATTCGCAAGTCCGGGTGACATTTTGTGGATAACTTGCAAAACAAGTTATGTTCCTAAACTTTCAAAACAGCATGAACAAACAAGCTATGTTCATCATTTCAAATTAAAACTTGAACAATATACATTGTTCATGATTTTCAAAACTCAAGCATGAACATACGCCGAATTTGTTCGCTTTTCAAAACCGTTCGCAAAACGAGCCGAACTTGTGCGTTTTCTAGCAAAA
Organism: Medicago ruthenica; assembly: GCA_018208015.1. Lineage (NCBI taxonomy): Eukaryota > Viridiplantae > Streptophyta > Magnoliopsida > Fabales > Fabaceae > Medicago > Medicago ruthenica. The sequence continues at coordinate 44,475,787 of CM031372.1, forward strand.
TTGCTAAATCTTTCCATTTTGGGTTTTCAAACCAAATGTTTTGATATACCTTGGGATTTCTAAAAGAATTCTACCCAAAAACTTGAATGAAAAAGGGATGGTGTGACGTATGTCTCTCCATTGCCCCGATTGTACGAATGCGTGACGTATGTCTCGTCGTTCGGACAATCGTCATTCCATTTTCAAACGTATCCAACCATAACCAAACCAAATCTTGGCCCCCTTGTGGTCAATCCGAACCTTTTGGTCCCCTGTGGCCACTAGATTCCATCCCTCGACTCGTTTGAGTCACTCGGTCAATGTTCGACTCGTCCGAGTCCATTGTACCTGTTCTTGATCTCAGTGGATCAATCGAACAATCCCTCGACTCGTTGGAGTCCCCTCGGTCAATGATTCACTTGTTTGAGTCCATTGCACCTCTTTTGGTCCCATAGCGACCAACTCAACCCTTTTACCCTAACGGACGTACCTTTTAACAATTCTAGTGCGATTCGTGAACAAACGCTTAATAAGTCTCCCAAGCGCGAGCATACAAGCTATACGCTTAATAAGTCTCCCGAGCGCGAGCATACAAGCTATGTTTTAATCGGCAGGGAATTCGGTTAAAACATCGTCCATTTTAAAATTAACCAACACATGTACGTTTTTCTACCAAAGAACTACGTACGCTTTGAATTCTCCGACTACCGGGAGATACGTAGGAGCAAGATCGACATCTTGTCAAGCGCAATAATATAAAAACTTTTTTTCCCTTTCGTTTGTTTTCATCTTTTTTTTTCCCCCTTTATTATATTTTGACATAGAATAAGCATGCGCGCAAAACATTTAAAAACAATTTAAGCTTTAGCCAAATAGAAGGTTCCCGTTGAGTACAACGGACGTGAGGGGTGCTAATACCTTCCCCTTGCGTAATCGACTCCCGAACCCGACAATGGTTGCGATGACCATCCTTTCCTCATCGTCAAAGGGTTTTATTATCGTTTCCCTTTAAACAAAAAAAACTTAAGGGTTTATCAACGTTCCCTTTACACAAAAACTTTGGTGGCGACTTCACAAGGCCCTCCGAGCGTTTACGAACGACCTCGGGGGATTTGCGCGTTTTTTAAACGAGGTGCGCACATAGACGTCTTCGCCTCTTGTCCGCATAACTCTTCTGTCGACTCTGACCAGTTCTGATCTTATCTTGGATGGATTTAATCTTTAAGTGGTCTCCTGAATAATCTCAGGTCCCAGAATACTTTTATCTCCAACCTCTGACCAACAAAGTGGTGTCCTACACCTCCTGCCATACAATGCCTCATAAGGTGCCATTCCGATACTAGAATGGTAACTATTATTATAAGAAAATTCAATTATAGGTAGATGATTATTCCATCTTCCTCCATCCTCTAAAATACATGCGCGTAGCATATCCTCTAATGTCTGAATGGTTCTTTCAGATTGTCCATCTGTTTGAGGATGATGGGACGTACTCAACTTTAACCTTGTTCCCAAAGCCTTCTGAAAGCCTTCCAAAAGTGAGAGGTAAAGATAGGATCTCTATCCGAAACAATACTAGTTGGAAACACCATGCAGCTTTACAATCTCAGTTATGAACAACTCCGCATACTGAGCAGCCCCTGTACGTAGTCCTAACCGGTAAAAAGTGAGCTGACTTAGTTAACCGGTCGACAACTACCCAAATCGAATCATGTCCCCGTTGAGTTCGAGGTAACCCTGTCACAAAATCCATAGAGATCTCTTCCCATTTCCACTGAGGGATTTCCAATGGTACTAGCATCCCTTCAGGTCTCTGATGTTCAATCTTTACATGTTGACACACAATACATCGTGATACAAATTCCGCAATATCGGTCTTCATCCCCGGCCACCAATAATCTTTCTTTAAATCTTGATACATTTTAGTGGTACCTGGGTGAATACTGAAACTACTCTTGTGTGCCTCTTCCAAAATCAACCTTTTTAAATTAGCATCATTAGGAACACAAACTCTACCTTCAAACAGCAGAGTACCATCCGATGCCCTTGAAAACTCTGACTGCCCAATCCTCCTCTGAAGATCCATATCCGATTCTTGAGCTTGTGCGATTCTAGACCGCAAATCACAAGTAACCTCTAATCTTTGCAACAAGATGCCATCATTAAACTCTGTGACACTGAGATTAAGATCTATAAATTTCTCATACAAACCACAAGTGTGCATCAGCACTTCTGCTCTCATCAAAGATTTCCTGCTTAAGGCATCAGCAACTACGTTCGCCTTTCTCGGGTGATACTTTAATTCAAAATCAAAATCCTTTAAGTATTCCATCCATCTTCTCTGTCTCATGTTCAATTACCGTTGATTGAACAAATACTTTAAACTTTTGTGGTCACTGAACAAGTCAAACTGTGCTCCATATAGATGGTGCCTCCATACTTTCAAAGCAAAAACTATAGCTGCCAATTCAAGGTCATGAGTAGGGTAATTCTCCTCATGAGATTTAAGCTGCCGAGAAGCATAAGCTATTACATTACCTTTTTGCATGAGCACACTGCCCAGTCCTTTAGAGGACGCATCACAATATACAACATATTTCTTTTCGGGATCCGGTATTGCTAGCACTGGAGCCTTGGATAATTTCTTCCTCAATGTCCGGAAACTTTTCTCACAATCTTCGTCCCAGACGAAAGGCACATCTTTCCTCGTGAGGCATGTCAAAGGCAAAGCAATCTGTGAAAATCTCATAATAAATCTTCGGTAGTAACCTGCTAAACCCAGAAACTTCGAACTTCTGTTACATTCACTGGTCTGGTCCAATTAAGGACAACTTCAACTTTAGATGAGTCTACCGACACTCCTCCTTTGGAGATAACATGCCCCAAAAACTGGATTTCCGACAGACCAAAATTCACATTTGCTGAACTTGCATATAACTGATTTTCTCTGAGGATGTCCAAAACAATTCTCAGATGCTGAGCATGTTCCTGTGAGTCTTTTGAATAGATCAAAATATCATCAATAAAAATTACCACAACTGATCCAGGTAAGGCTGGAAAATTCTATTCATGTAGTCCATAACACTACTGGAGCAGTAGTCACTCCACACGGCATAACCGAAATTCATAATGTCCGTAACGTGTTCTGAAACGCTGTCTTGGACACATCTGACGATTTGATACGAATCTGGTGGTATCCTGATCTGAGATCAATCTTTGAGAATACTGCGGCTCCTTTGAGTTGATCCAGAAGATCATCAATCCTTGGTAGTGGATATTTATTCTTAATTGTCAATTTATTCAGCCGGCGGTAGTCGATACAACAATCTCATACTGCCATCCCTTCTTCTTAACCAATAACACTGGTGCACCCAAGGTGACACACTGGGCCTGATAAAATGTTTCTGAATTAAGTCCTCTAACTGAGACTTCAATTCCTTAAGCTCTGACGGTGACATTCTATACGGCGCCACAGATACTGGCTCCGATCCTGGGATGAGATCAATAGAAAACTCAACTTCTCGTTCTGGGGGTAAATTGCTTATCTCAGAAGGAAAAACATCTAGATAATCACTGACAACATGAATGTCACTGGGACTCAGTTCTGATTCTGAAGTCACAGTAACCATCACATAAAAACCCCTATCCTGAGCACACATAAGCTGGGTAAACTGATGAGTGCGGTTAATTAACTCTGATAAAGCCACGCCTTCCGTCGTATCATCTGTAGGCATAAAAATACACTTTTCCGCACATCCAATGTACACATGATTAGCAGAAAGCCAATCCATTCCTAGGATCATATCTAATTGTATCATGGGAAGACACACCAAATCTATGTAGTATGTCTTGCTAGATACAGTGATCGGGCAATTTTCACATATAAAACTAGCTACAACTCCACCTTCTGTAGCGGTAGATACCGTCATAGGAGGAATCAACGGTGACATAGTTGACTGTAATGTTTCTACACACTTGTATGAAATAAAGGAACATGTTGCACCACAATCAAAAAGCACTTTAACTGGATCCTGGCCTAAGTAACACATACCGACAATTAAGTCTTCATTGGCCAAGGCCTTCTGACCATCAAGGGAGTACACCCTGCCTTTACTTGTAGTAGTACCTTCAGCTCCACTTTTACTCTTCCTTTCTGGACAGTTTGCTAAAATGTGCCCCGACTGCCTATACCCGAAACACACTCCTGTTTGCCTCATGCATTCACCGTAATGCATTTTCCCACAGTATTTACAAGCAGCACTCGCCTGGTGTGGAAACGACTGCTTACCCCTCTTAGGAGAGCCCTTAGGCTTATTCTCATGGTACTTATCTTGAAACTTGCCCTTTCCTCTTTTCAAACAATGCAGCTTTCTCTTTAGCGGTTTTGGCAAAACCCGCTTCAGCAACCAAACTGTCGTGAACCATTTCATCATAGCTGGTATTTCTTTGAAGGCTCACTGTTGTATCAATTTCACCTCTCAACCCACGCCTATACTGGTTCATCTTCCAGTTCTCATTACCGGCATACTCGTTGTGAGAGGAGTAGTACGACAACTCTTCAAACTTTTTGGTAAACTCAGTGACTGACATGACACCTTGTTTCAACTCAAGGAACTCTTGTTCTTTCTTTACTTTGTAGGACATCGGGATATACTTCTCTAGCATTGCTTCCTTGAAGTTATCCCAATTAATCTCAATGTCATTTGCTATCATTCGGCGTTGAGCAGATTCCCACCAATCTTCTGCTGCGCCTCTGAACTGGTTGGTTGCCAACAATACCATACTCTCTTCTGGGCATTCCACCATCCGGAACACTTTCTCAATCTGCTTTAGCCATCTCTTGGCTTCTGGAGGTTCACCTTCCCCATTAAACTCAGGAGGGTGGTTCCTATTAAATTCCCAGAAGGACGGATTAGCCACTACTGGTGGTGGTGTCTGCTGCTGAGCACCTTGACCTTGGTGCATTATCTCCATCCATTCATGCTGAGTTTGGGCCTGTTGTTGGGCTTGTTGCTGCATCATAAGCATCATCTGCTGATGCTGTAATGCAGCTTGAGCCTGCTGCTCTTGATATTGTTGCTGCAACGCCTGCTGCTGTTGCATCATTTGAGCCCAAAAATTCATATTAGGGTCTCCTCCGGCTTCCTCAGCATTGGCCTGATTTACTCTAGGCCTGCCAAGACCTCTTCTTCTCCCGGACATCTTATCCTAACTGTCATACACAAGTCAAAGTGATCAGTTTCAACCAGATATAACATTTAGAATAATGTCCGGATCCAAGAGATCCACAAACTTTATATTGTATTTTAATGACCCAAGGCACGGTCTGAATCGACCTGCTCTGATACCAAATTGTAACACCCATAATAAGATTGCCTAGGATCTTATACGAGTATTAAAATTTCGTACTGGATACATTAATTTACAATATAAAAAGTTCATTCAAATATTACATCACATTGTAATATTACAATCCATAGTTTATACAATTCCTCTTTGATACATGTACATCAAAGTACAGCAACATATAAAACAGTCAAACTATAACATATAACATCAGCACGATCAGTCCGTAGCCTTCTCCTTACCCTTGTTGCGTGCTGCCTGTGATCCTGGCTGTGAACCTGCACCAGAAGGAATGGGATGAGACATAATGTCTCAGTGAGCTCTACCCGACCTACTGTTGGCAACCAAAGGGAACCTAGGGTCGCCATGCCTACCTTGGCAATTTAGGGAATACTAGAATCGCCAAGTCTTTAATTCTATCCCCAAAGGATATAACTTCCTATAACTATAACTGTAATTTACCCGTATCTGTAAAACTTCCTGTGACTATAACTTTAACTATAACTGTAAAACATAATACAAATAAAGTGCTTTATGTTAGCTGTTAGCGTTGAACAAACAATTAATCTGAGTTCATTTTACGGAGTGCATCCGGGTGGAGTAACCCCGAAGTACAACATCCCTATGACCCGATGAAATTCCTGACAATCAGGCTAACACCGGACTCCCTATGAAACGTGTGGACAACCCTCTCAGAGAAGTCCCATCCGGCGAACCCCGGAGTCTGCTGAACACGCCCTATGACTGTGAAACGTGCGAACACGCCATTATCTTTGATATAATTCTTTGACTTTAACATATGAGCATATAATCTGTTACTATAATCATATAACATTCGTGTAACATATAACCTATAACCTATGATTCTTGGCTTATCGTTCTCATAAGCCACCTATAATCGTTGGAGAACCAACACTATAAACTTATCTGTAAATATGATTGCCGAAGCACTCCCATTGCCCATGTATTCTAAATGAATACGTCTATAACCTTATTAATTGGGATATGTCTCCCTTATTAATCTATACATCCCCTAAGGGTTAGGTCCTCTAATACTTAATAGGGATACATAGCCATTGCACGTTGTTTGTTGAGTTTGAAGTAGCATTGGTCGGCTGGAATGGTACAAGTAAAGAAGAAAAACAAGTTGTTCTTGTGTGCTGTGGAATCGTGACACGATTTGTAAATCGTGTCACGATTTTCTACCCAGAAATCGTGTTATACTCTGCCTGTAAAATCGTGACACGGTTGCAGAATCGTGACACGATTTTACCTGCAGTTGGACAGCATAGGGCAATTTCAAAACATGATTTTCACCATTCTTGGCACAACCCAACATACTCAAACATCATACAGCTTAAGGCATAATTCTAAGGCATATAAACAGCTTACAACATGTATGATCAAGGATTCACTATCAAAAGAACTTATGGCACTATAACCTCAAATTGATGATAAACTATAAACATCAAAGCTTAAACAAAGTGGGTTCTAAAACCCCTAGGAGCTCACCTTTAACCTCAATTAGAGCTTGCTAAGATCAGAAATCCAAAACCCTAGCTTCAAACTCAAAGCCTCTACTCAAGAGAGCTTCCTATCCTTGGCTTTCTATAGCTTCTTCTTGCTCCAAATTTCCAAAACAAGCTTACTTGCAACAGAAGAGTTCAGGAAGAAGTTTGATTCTTTAAGGGGTGATGATTTGATGATGATGAAGGTGAAGATGGGGGGCGAAAATGAGGGAGAAAGAGGGAGAAAATTCTGATTTTCTTTGAGTGAGAATTGAGTGATAAACTTGGAAAATTTTCATATTTATCCAAATAGTCACTTTCCCTCAATTTACAACTTTGTCATTCCCTCATATTACAACTTTGCCATGCTTGCACATTAAGCTTCTAACACGTATAACTGATACTTCTAAGCGGGATATTACACAACATCTTTCTACCATATACACCCTGAGTATTTTATAGTTCAACTTATGGTAAGAAACATAATATGAATCACGATGCCAACACAATATGGGAAATAAGTGGTATTCTATTGCAAGTAACAACCACAATATGTTGATCAGAATATAAAAAGCACCAGAGCGACTTCTCTTTTTCCTTGTGTTAGGAGCAATTGAAATATTATTTGCACAATTGAATAAGCATCTTGGAAAAATTATTGATTGTAAACTATGTGCATATTTATTAAATATAAAACAATTTTTTAAATCGTATTAATATTAGCTTAAGAAAAAGAATTTTGCAAACGTCCATATAGACACAATGGACTTGTGCTAAAGTTACGGTATCTTTCTAGTTTGGTAGAAAAGAATTATTATAGATTATTAGATTGATGTCAAGTGGCCAAAATGATTTTATGTTTGATAAATAGCTAATATATTGTTAATGGTTAATTATCACTATTACATTTGTAGATTCAAATGTTAAAGATGCAAAGCATTGTTTAGTGTAATAATAAAAATGACGATGCTTAGACAAAAGAACATTTTTAAAAGAATAATACATCTCATAATTAATAAATATATTGATGTGGAAATCATTATGAAACATAAATACCAATTTAACTAATAGACTAATATATGAATAAAACATTTAGTTAAAATATATATATATTTGAAATTCGGAAACAAATATAGTGTTTACGAAAGAAGTGGGAACATATAAGCCTAACAAGATGACACTAGAAAAGAAGAGTTAAATTTTATAAATAGATAATACATTAACATAAATAATAAGCAAAATAATAGAATATGTATAATTAAAACATAAAATCAAATCTGAATAAATGACAGATAAAAAAAGTATAAATTGTTATATCATCGCACAACTTGTTTTAGACATGTTTTTTTACAAAATTTTTAAGACATTATTATTTATTAGTAACAAGCTTTTGGAAAAAAAATAAAGTATATAATAATAAAAAATAAATAAATTATAGATTAGTGAGATTATAAACGAATATTCATTTATATAAATATTGTGTTTATTTGTTTTCATACTTTAAACTTAATTGACACACAATGATTTCTTTTTTATTAAAAAAAAGGAAATTGAAATTATCTGAAGTAATTGTGGCACTAACGACCATTAAAGAATAGTTGTATTAAATTTGAAATGTTTTAATTGAGATTATATTTATTCTATTTAGATAATTACCTTTATTAGATAATATATTTCACCGTTATCTTAATCTATTACCTTTATGAGCACTTGGAAAATGATTCAAGTTTAGAAGATGTGTCAACCTAGTTGGAATGTCTTCCATTCTCTTTAAGGTCGTTATGCTATTAATTTACCAAAAATAATAATTTCTACAAACATAAAATATGTACTAATCATTGTTAAATTCCACATTAGAAATTTTTATTAACTATAATTTTCTATTATGTGTAACATTCCATATTAGATTTTTGTTTTATTTTGTGTTTCGAGTATGAAACAATCAATTAACTTGGGGCAACAAGTCCTAATAGTCAAATATGTAGTTTTGTTAAGGAGTTAAAGTATACATAAATGTGCATTTACTGTTATGCTTATAAATTGTGATTGTTTTATTCAACTTTGTTTATCAAATCAAATTGAACTTATACTATCAGAATATTAAGATTAACAAAGTGAGGAGTTATGGCAAAGTGTGGGATTAAATAGAATGTTACAATTTTGATGATGATAATGTTGGTTGTTGCACAAGCTGATGATTCTCCTTCACCTTCATCACCACCCTATCAAACAGAAGGTGAAATGATTTGCCTTGGCAAGTGTGCTCTTGAATGTAAACGCTTCTTAACAACACCACCAATATATGCAGGTTGTGTTGTGCATGTGGATTGTCGAAATGTCATAAGGTATCGTCGAAAGTTGTTTATGATTGTGCAACTAATTGTGTCATTTCAAAGTCCAATAACTTCAACACCGGTAAATATATTTTTCCTATTTTCTCGTATGATTTTTTTATCAAGATAATTTTGTAAATTATTGTTGTATTAAGTGATAGAGTTTCTTACAATACTTGACTTATTGCAGATGCTCGTGGTGTAAATCCAATTGTAAATTCATGTATGGAAGCGTGCAAGAACAAATAATTTGTCTACTGTAACAGTCAATGTTTCAAATAAAAGTTGCCATGAAATTTTGTAATTAGAATTTGATAAGTAGTGACCGTGAAATTAATTTTCTTACGCATATAATAAATCATATCTCATTATCATTACCTTCTCAAATTGAGATATTTTTGTTAAAATGCTTGACAAAAATAGATGTATTTATATGACAGATATGATTTAACATATGTGTAACCTTCTTAAATATCGGTGCAAACAAATAATGGTTTATATTTGTTTTCTATGTACTAAGAAGTGGTATAAGTAAAATCTATATAATTTAAAATAGATCTTTTTAAATAATTTCATTATTTGGTCTCATGTTTTACCTTGTGAGCACGAAGACACTTACATTGATGATAAAGATCAAAATCGACTAAATTTATTAAATATACAAATTAGAAACAAAAAAAAAAAAACTGTATGTGTAAAAAAATTTAAAATCTTATATTATCAAGAATGAAGAAAGACTCTAAGTCCTTGTCCGATTATTTTAATTTCTATAAATGTTGTTGCATTTGGGTTATTGCTGATTAACAATAAAGTCAATCATGATTTGTAGAAGGGACTAAGTGATCTAATAAATTACAAAATTAGAAAATTTAATCGTAGACTAATTTATCCATTATGGTTGTTGAATTTAAACAATCAAAATGTTAAAATTGTTGTATGATATAATAATTGCAAACACCGATTTTTAAAAAAAAAAATACATTTGTAACTACATAATCTTCATGTCAAAGACTATACATCCAATCATATCTTCATGAAGTATGAAACAAATATGGAATTTCATCAAAATTATAGAGTTGTTCTATTTCATATGAACTATAACTCAATGGTTGAATTTTAAAAAGTACTTAATTTTTACACACCGTCAAGTTTAAGTTGTTTTACACAAGGTTTCAATGATTTAATTCAACATAACTTAGTGGATTTGGAACACATTTAAGGTGAAATAAAGAACAAGAATTGGATGGTTTGAATTATGATAAATAAGAAAACATTTGATCCACTTTTTGAAATTATGATAATATAACATATTTAAAGTTGATAAAAGTTAAAAAGGAAAAGGGAGAGAAAATCACTCAAGGACTTTTATATCATCTCTCCTTCCAATTCGTAGCCACTTCTAGTCCCTTTGCAATTGAAGGACTTCTCCACTGTAATCAATCTAATTATAGAAATCGACTATGATATTTTTTGTCCCCTTGACTACACCTGTAACATCCCGCTTCAAATTTAAATATTTATCACTGTCGTGACGACACATCAGAGATATTTTAAGTGAATGACATTTTGGTAAAATGATGCATAAGGGGGTATATAAAGTCAAGCCTTCACTTTTTCTTCATTTTTCTCACTTCTTTCTCTCACTACCAACTACTCCTCTCCCTTCTCCTTCTGTTCTCACGTTTCTTTCCCTCTCTTCCTCCCAAATCTTCATGGATTTCCCCTTAAGCCAATCCAACCCACATACAAGCTTAGAATCATGTATTAAACAACATTATGAACTAAAGCAAGCATGATTTTTCCCTCTTCTTCCCTGGCCGAATCCTCCATCCTACATAAGTTGAAATTCTGCAAATTCAAGCTTTCTTGGTGTTGCATGTAAAACTATGGAACTGATTACAACTGAATTTGATGTTAGAAGCAAGGGAAAGGGGTTTTGCATGAAGTTTTGCAAGGTAATTGAAAATAAGCTATTAGGTGACACACTGGGCCTGATAAAATGTTTCTGAATTTTAAGTCTTCTAACTGAGACTTCAATTCCTTTAACTCTGACGGTGACATTCTATACGGCGCCACTGATACTGGCTTCGATCCTGGAATGAGATCAATAGAAAACTCAACTTCCCGCTCAGAAGGAAAGACATCTAAATAATCACTGACAACAGGAATGTCACTGGGACTCAGTTCTGACTCTGAAGTCACAGTAACCATTACATAAAAACCCCTATCTTGAGCACACATAAGCTGGGTAAGCTGATGAGTGCGGTTGATTAACTCTGATAAAGCCACACCTTCGGTCGTATCATTTGTAGGCATAAAAATACACTTTTCTGCACATCCAATGTACACATGATTAGCAGATAGCCAATCCATTCCTAGGATCACATCGAGTTGTATCATGGGAAGACACACCAAATCTATGTAGTATGTCTTACTAGATACAGTGATCGGGCAATTCTCACATATATAACTAGCTACAACTCCACCCTCTGTAGCGGTAGATACCGTCATAGGAGGAATCAATGGTGACATAGACAACTGTAATGCTTCTACACACTTGTAAGAAATAAAGGAACATGTTGCACCACAATCAAAAAGCACTTTAACTGGATTCTGGCCTAAGTAACACATACCGGCAATTAAGTCTTCATTGGCCAAAGCCTTCTGGCCATCGAGGGAGTACACCCTGCCTTTACTTGTAGTAGTCCCTTCAGCTCCACTCTTATTCTGTCTTTCTGGACAATTTGCTAACATGTGCCCCGGCTGCCTACACCCGAAACACACACCTGTACGCCTCATGCATTCACCGTAATGGGATTTCCCACAATGTTTACAAATGACAACCGCCTGTGATGAAAATGACTGTTTGCCCCTCTTAGGAGAGCCCTTAGGCTTATTCTCTTGATACCTATCTTGAAACTTGCCATTTCTCTTTTCATATGCTGCAGCTTTCTCATTAGCGGTCTTGGCAAAACCCGCTTCAACAACCAAATTATCGTGAACCATTTCATCGTAGCTGGTATTCCTTTGAAGGCTCACTGCCGTATCAATTTCACCTCTCAACCCACGCCTATACTGATTCATTTTCCAGTTCTCATTACCGGCATACTCGTTGTGAGAGGAGTAGTATGACAACTCTTCAAACTTCTTAGTAAACTCGGTGACTGACATGCCACCTTGTTTCAACTCAAGGAACTCTTGTTCTTTCTTCACTTTGTAGGACATCGGGATATACTTCTCTAACATTGCTTCCTAGAAGTTATCCCAATTAATCTCAATGTCACTTGCTATCATTCGGCGTTGAGCAGATTCCCACCAATCCTCTGTTGCGCCTCTGAAATGGTTGGTTGCCAACAATACTTTACTCTCTTCTGGGCACTCGACCATCCGGAATATTTTCTCAATCTGCTTTAGCCATCTCTTGGCTTCTGGAGGTTCACCTTCCCCATTAAACTCAGGAGGGTGGTTTCTGTTAAATTCCCGGAAGGACGGATTTGCCACTACTGGTGGTGGTGTCTGCTGCTGAGCACCTTGTCCTTGGTGCATCATCTCCATCCATTCATGTTGAGTTTGAGCCTGCTGTTGGGCTTGCTGCTGCATCATAAGCATCATCTGTTGATGTTGTAATGCAGCCTGAGCTTGCTGCTCTTGATACTGTTGCTGCAATGCCTGCTGCTGTTGCATCATTTTTGTAACACCCATATAGAGATTGCCTAGGATCTCTTACGAGTATTAAAATTTCGTACCGGATACATTAAATACAATACAGAAAGTTGTTAATTGAATATACAATGCATAAGTTTGTGATACAACTCAATATCCGATACAAAACATTCTTCATATATATATATATACATCATGATACATAATCATATACAACATCCAAAAAAAAACATAAGCAGCACGATCAGTCCGTAGCTTTCTCTTTACCTTTACGTCTTGCTGCCTGCGAAGAACCTGCACCAGAAGGAAAGGGATGAGACATAACGTCTCAGTGAGCTCTTACCCTACCAACTGTTGGCAACCACGGAGAAAACCTAGGGTCGCCGTGCCTACTCTTGGCAATCTTGGGGATACCTACGATCGCCGTCATTCTTTACTAATTTCGCGATCGAGGGGAAAACCTAAGATCGCTTATGTCTTTAACATTCTCATCAAATGCTAACTTAACTTATACTCAGTGGTCTTGGGGACAACCTATGACCACTTCTCGTGTCTAGGAACTAATTGTCCTATTACTCATTACAAATATAAATAAACTTATCATCTTTCATGTCTTAAGTTAGAAGTTAGCGTTGAACAATCAATAGTTATCTGAGTTCATTTTACGGAGTGCATCCGGGTGGAGTAACCCCGAAGTACATCTCATTTCTAACCGGTGAAAATTCCTATCATATCAGGCTAACACCGGAATCCTCTTGTCGTCGTGCGGTCATCCTTGCGGAATAACACGTCCCACTAGCGTGAACCTTCTGTGTCCCACTAGCGTGAACAACAGAAGACACGACTTAATAATCTTAACTTATGCGTATACCTCCCATGTCCCACTAGCGTGAACGATGAGAGACGCAAATTAATATGTTTTAACTTATGCATGAACCTTTCGTGTTCCACTAGCGTGAACGACGAAAGTCACGACTTAGTATTCTTCCTTAATAGTCTTTACTTTTACGTGAACCATTCGTGTCCCACTAGCGTGAATGACGAAGGCCACGCCTTATTATCTTAATAACTCTTGGATACTTAACCTATAAAAGGTTCTAAACTTGGAGTCTATATCATTCTTGAGCTTACATATACTTAATTGTGTATGAAAAATTGCTTAGTAAGGGATAATCCCAACACTAGCTCTTATACTTCTCTATGATAACTTATGGATCAAGGCATCCATTCTCTCAATCTTGTGCCTATCCTCATGCTATAATAATGATATAAACATTCTCAAGGATAGGTCTTTAAAGGCTTATTAACCATGCTTAACCATTACATGTTGTTTCTTAAGTCTGAAGCAGTATTAGATAGCCGAAACGGTGCAAGTAAAGATGAAAAACAACTTGGTTCTGTCCACCTCAAAATCGTGACACGATTTGGCAATCGTGTCACGATTTCATGCCCAGAAATCGTGTTGGTTCCTGCCTATAAAATTGTGACACGGTTGTAAAATCGTGACACGATTTTACCTGCAGTTGAACAGCATAGGGAAAGTTTAAAACATGTTTTCCACCATTTTTGGTCTATCCAATCATGCCCAACATCATACAGCTTAAAGAGATAATTTCTAATACTAATCAACAGAATACAACATGTAATGATCATGGATTACTCACAACATAGAATTAGGGCATTGAAATTCATAGTTTTGATCATAATGCTAATAACGCTCAAACTTACTCAATCGGGTTCTAAAACCCTGTGGAGCTCACCTTAATCTTCAATTGGTGCTTGCTAGCTTCTACACTCCAAAGCCTAAGCTTCAACTACCACTTCTCTTGATTCTCCTTTGATTCTCCTTGTTTCTTCTTTTACTACTTCTTGTTCTAACTTCCAAATACCCAGCTTGCTAACAAGATTTTCTACTAGAGTTGGATGAAGTTTTGATAAGTGATGGGAAGAAGGGTGAGGGCGTGTGATTGAGGGAAGAAAGGAAGAGAATGCTGAATTTTGGGTGAGTAGAGGGAAGAAGGAAATGATAGTGGGAAAATATCTAGTTCCCATTTTTAACTAAACTCCCTTTTGCCATTATTTACCATAATGCCATTGCATCATATTACTAAATTTCCATGCTTCTTAATCGCGTCTAATACTGATAATAGTTGCATCTGAGCGGGATATTACAATCTACCCCCCTTAAAGAAATTTCGTCCTCGAAATTTAGAATTTACCTGAAAATAGATGTGGATAGTTCTCTTGCATCTCTGACTCTAGCTCCCACGTAGCTTCGCCATCAGGGGAACCTTTCCATACAACCTTTACAATAGGAATTTCTTTATTCCGCAAAGACTTAACATCACGATCAATTATCTGATCTGGCTCGGGTTGAAAAGTTAAATCTGATCTCAAGTCAATACTATCCAACTCCATTGGTTGAAAAGGATCGGGGATGAATTTCCTCAGCTGAGAGACATGGAATACATCATGCAAACCTGACATAGCCGGTGGCAGCGCTAACTGATAAGCTGCTGGACCGACACGTCGGAGTATCTGAAATGGTCCAACATACCTTGGACAAACATTCTTGGTCCTGAAAGCTCCTCTTAACCCCAACTTGGGTGTGACTTTGAGAAATACATGATCTCCCACTTCAAATTCTAAAGGCCTTCGCCTTTTGTCTGCATAACTTTTCTGACGACTTTGGGCTATTCTCATTTTATCCTGAATGGATTTAATCTTTAGGGTCGTCTCCTGAATTATCTCATGTCCCAAAATACTCTTATCTCCGACCTCAGCCCAACAAAGCGGGGTTCTACATTTCCTACCATATAAGGCTTCATAAGGTGCCATTCCAATGCTAGAATGGTAACTATTGTTGTAAGAAAATTCAATCAATGGTAGGTGATCGTTCCAACTTCCTCCATCTTCTAGGATACATGCACGTAACATATCCTCCAACGTCTGAATAGTCCTCTCGGATTGTCCGTCCGTTTGAGGATGATGGGACGTGCTCATCTTTAACCTTGTCCCTAAAGCTTTCTGAAAAGCTTTCCAAAAGTGGGATGTAAAGATCGGATCTCGATCAGACACAATACTAGCAGGCACACCATGGAGTTTAACTATCTCAGAAATAAACAATTCAGCATACTGAGAAGCTCGGTAAGTAGTCTTAACCGGCAAGAAATGAGTTGACTTGGTTAACCGGTCCACTATTACCCAAATGGAGTCATGTCCTCGCTGTGTTCGAAGTAGTCCACTCACAAAATCCATGGTTATATCTTCCCATTTCCATTGTGGAATTTCTAAAGGTACTAACATTCCTGCAGGCCTTTGATGTTCAATCTTCACCTGCTGACATACAATGCATCGCGACACAAATTCCGCAATATCTCTTTTCATACTAGGCCACCAATAATCTCTCTTTAAATCTTGATACATCTTGGTGGTACTTGGATGAATGCTAAAACTGCTCTTGTGCGCCTCTTCTAAAATCAACCTTTTTAATTCCTCATCATTCGGAACATAAATCCTTCCTTCAAAGAGTAAAGTACCATCTGGTGCCTATGAAAACTCTGCTTGGCCAACTTTCTTCTGAAGGTCCATATCCACAGATTGAGCTTGTGCAATCCTAGACCGTAGGCCGCACGAAATCTCCAACTTGTTCAGCAAGATGCCACCTTCTAACTCTGTAACATGTAGATTAAGATCTCTATACTTTTCAGGTAGTCCACATGTATGCATCATCACCTCAGCTTTAACTAAAGCCTTTCTACTCAAGGCATCTGCTACCACATTAGCTTTTCTTGGATGGTATATCAAAATCAAAGTCCTTCAAGTATTCCATTCATCGTCTTTGCCTCATGTTAAGGTCTCGTTGATCAAACAAGTACTTCAAACTCTTATGGTCACTGAACAAATCGAACTGTGCACCATACAAATGATGTCTCCATATCTTCAATGCAAAAACTATGGCTGCTAACTCAAGATCATGGGTGGGGTAATTCTCTTCATGAGTCTTAAGCTGTCTGGACGCATAAGCTATCACATTCTCCCCTTGCATAAGAACACTTCCCAGTCCCTTGGAAGATGCATCGCAGAAAATGGTGTATCTCCTTTCAGGATCTGGTATTGCCAACACTGGCGCTTTAGTCAACTTTCTTTTCAAAACTCTAAAACTTTCTTCACATTTTTCGTCCCAAATAAAGGGTACATCTTTTCTGGTGAGGCGTGACAGATGTAAGGCAATCTGAGAAAACTTCATAATAAACCTTCGATAGTAACCTGCCAAGCCTAGGAAACTTCTGACTTCAGCCACATTCCTGGGCCTTTCCCAACTGAGAACAGCTTCAACTTTGGATGGATCAACATCTACTCCTCCTTGAGAAATAACGTGACCCAAAAACTTAATCTCAGACAACCAAAACTCACACTTACTGAACTTAGCATACAACTGCTTGTCTCTGAGAACGTTCAAAACAATTCTCAAGTGCTGAGCATGCTCCTGAGGATCCTTGGAATAGATCAAAATGTCATCTATGAAAATCACCACAAATTGATCTAGGTAAGGTTGAAATATTCTGTTCATATAATCCATAATACCGCTGGAGCATTAGTTACACCGAAAGGCATAACCAGAAATTCATAGTGCCTGTAACGCGTTCGAAACGCCGTCTTAGACACATCTGAAGACTTAATGCGGATTTGATGGTAACCTGACCGAAGATCAATTTTAGAAAACACCGTTGCTCCCTTGAGCTGATCTAGAAGATCATCAATCCTTGGAAGAGGATATTTGTTCTTGATAGTCACTTTATTAAGTTGGCGGTAGTCTATACACAGCCTCATGCTCCCATCTTTCTTCTTGACTAACAAAACCGGAGCACCCCAAGGTGATACACTGGGTCTAATAAAATGCTTCTGGATTAATTCTTCGAGTTGAGATTTCAGCTCTCTAAGCTCCGTAGGTGACATTCTATACGGCGCCACAGATACCGGCTCCGCTCCTGGAATTAAATCAATTGAGAACTCCACCTCACGCTCTGGAGGCAAACTAGTTACTTCTGAAGGAAAAACATCTAAATACTCATTCACAACAGGAATATCACTGGGACTTAACTCTGATTCTGAAGCCACAGTGAGCATCACATAGAATCCCTTATCTTGAGCACAAATGAATTGAATTAACTGATGGGTGCGGTTAATCAATTCAGACAGAGCCACACCTTCCGTCGTATCACTGGTCGGCATATAAATACTCTTCTCGGAACATCCGATGTACACATGGTTAGCGGAGAGCCAATCCATGCCTAAAATCACGTCAAGTTGCTCCATCGGAAGACATACTAAATCAACATAATAAGTCTTACTAGACACAGTGATAGGACAGTTTTCACAAACATACTTTGCCTCAATTCCGCCTTCAGTAGCGGTAGATACTAACATTGGAGGATTCAACGGAGACAAAGATAATTGTAGCGTCTCCACACATTTATATGAAATAAAAGAGCAAGTAGCACCACAATCAAAAAGAACTTTTACTGGGTATGAGCCAAGATAACACATACCGGCAATCAAATCTTCATTTGCCAAGGCCTTTGCACCATCAAGGGAGTACACCCTTCCTTTACTAGTGGTTGTCCCTTCAGCTGTTCCTTTAATACGCCTATTTGGACACTCTGTTATAAAATGCCCTGGCTGCTTGCATCCATAACAAATACCAACACCTAACAAGCACTCTCCTTTATGTATCCTACCACATGTCTTGCAAGTAGGATAAGGCCGTGAAGGATTAGATTGTGGAGAGTATGTCTGTTTCCCTCTCTGAGGGGATCCTTTAGGCTTAAGCTTGTCATGATACTTATCAGACATTCTACTCTTCTTCTTCTCAAAAGATGCCGCTCTTTCTTTCAAGGCTTTAGCAAGTCCGGCCTCAACCACTAAGCTATCATGTACCAGTTCATCATAACTTGCCGTTCTTTGGAGACTTACAGCAGTGTCGATCTCGCCTCTTAAACCTTGTTTGTACTGGTTCATCTTCCAGACTTCGTTCTCTGCATACTCATTATGTGTAGAGTAATAGGACAGCTCTTCAAACTTCTTGGTGAATTCTGCAACCGACATGCTACCTTGCTTCAACTCCAGGAATTCTCGCTCCTTCTTTACCTTGTAAGACAAAGGTAAATACTTTTCCAACATCACTTCTTTAAAGTTTACCCAATTCACTTCTACACCATTGGCTTCCATCCTGCACTGAGCAGATTCCCACCAGTCTTCTGCTGCGCCTCTGAGTTGATTCGTGGCGTAGACCACTTTATCTTCTTCTGAACATTCAGCCATTCTAAAAATCTTTTCCATTTGCTTAATCCACTTTCTAGCTTCTTGGGGTTCACCTTCTCCATTAAACTCCGGAGGGTGATGTCTATTATACTCCCGGAACACGTGGTTACCAATTACTGAAAGAGGTGGTGGCTGTGGATGGAAACCCTGCCCTTGCTGCATCATTTCCATCCATTGCTGTTGAGCTTGGGCCTGTTGCTGAGATTGCTGTTGCATCATCAGCATCATTTGCTGATACTGTAACGCATTCTGAGTTTGTTGCTCTTGATACTGCTGCTGCCAGGCCTGCTGCTGCTGTATCATTTGTTCCCATGAGTTCATACTAGGTCCTCCACTTTCATCACTGGCTTGGTTAGCACGAGGTCTACCGGGTCCTCTTCTTCTCCCAGACATCTTATCCTAGCTGTCATATACAAGTCAAAGTGATCAGTTTTAACTGAACATCACATCTAGAATAATGTCCTGGATCCAAGAGGTCCACAAACTTGGATTGTACTTTAATGACCCAAGGCACGGTCTGAATCGACCTGCTCTGATACCAAATTGTAACACCCATATAGAGATTGCCTAGGATCTCTTACGAGTATTAAAATTTCGTACCGGATACATTAAATACAATACAGAAAGTTGTTAATTGAATATACAATGCATAAGTTTGTGATACAACTCAATATCCGATACAAAACATTCTTCATATATATATATATACATCATGATACATAATCATATACAACATCCAAAAAAAAACATAAGCAGCACGATCAGTCCGTAGCTTTCTCTTTACCTTTACGTCTTGCTGCCTGCGAAGAACCTGCACCAGAAGGAAAGGGATGAGACATAACGTCTCAGTGAGCTCCTACCCTACCAACTGTTGGCAACCACGGGGAAAACCTAGGGTCGCCGTGCCTACTCTTGGCAATCTTGGGGATACCTACGATCGCCGTCATTCTTTACTAATTTCGCGATCGAGGGGAAAACCTAAGATCGCTTATGTCTTTAACATTCTCATCAAATGCTAACTTAACTTATACTCAGTGGTCTTGGGGACAACCTATGACCACTTCTCGTGTCTAGGAACTAATTGTCCTATTACTCATTACAAATATAAATAAACTTATCATCTTTCATGTCTTAAGTTAGAAGTTAGCGTTGAACAATCAATAGTTATCTGAGTTCATTTTACGGAGTGCATCCGGGTGGAGTAACCCCGAAGTACATCTCATTTCTAACCGGTGAAAATTCCTATCATATCAGGCTAACACCGGACTCCTCTTGTCGTCGTGCGGTCATCCTTGCGGAATAACACGTCCCACTAGCGTGAACCTTCTGTGTACCACTAGCGTGAACAACAGAAGACACGACTTAATAATCTTAACTTATGCGTATACCTCCCATGTCCCACTAGCGTGAACGATGAGAGACGCAAATTAATATGTTTTAACTTATGCATGAACCTTTCGTGTTCCACTAGCGTGAACGACGAAAGTCACGACTTAGTATTCTTCCTTAATAGTCTTTACTTTTACGTGAACCATTCGTGTCCCACTAGCGTGAATGACGAAGGCCACGACTTATTATCTTAATAACTCTTGGATACTTAACCTATAAAAGGTTCTAAACTTGGAGTCTATATCATTCTTGAGCTTACATATACTTAATTGTGTATGAAAAATTGCTTAGTAAGGGATAATCCCAACACTAGCTCTTATACTTCTCTATGATAACTTATGGATCAAGGCATCCATTCTCTCAATCTTGTGCCTATCCTCATGCTATAATAATGATCTAAACATTCTCAAGGATAGCTCTTTAAAGGCTTATTAACCATGCTTAACCATTACATGTTGTTTCTTAAGTCTGAAGCAGTATTAGATAGCCGAAACGGTGCAAGTAAAGATGAAAAACAACTTGGTTCTGTCCACCTCAAAATCGTGACACGATTTGGCAATCGTGTCACGATTTCATGCCCAGAAATCGTGTTGGTTCCTGCCTATCAAATTGTGACACGGTTGTAAAATCGTGACACGATTTTACCTGCAGTTGAACAGCATAGGGCAAGTTTAAAACATGTTTTCCACCATTTTTGGTCTATCCAATCATGCCCAACATCATACAGCTTAAAGAGATAATTTCTAATACTAATCAACAGAATACAACATGTAATGATCATGGATTACTCACAACATAGAATTAGGGCATTGAAATTCATAGTTTTGATCATAATGCTAATAACGCTCAAACTTACTCAATCGGGTTCTAAAACCCTGTGGAGCTCACCTTAATCTTCAATTGGTGCTTGCTAGCTTCTACACTCGAAAGCCTAAGCTTCAACTACCACTTCTCTTGATTCTCCTTTGATTCTCCTTGTTTCTTCTTTTACTACTTCTTGTTCTAACTTCCAAATACCCAGCTTGCTAACAAGATTTTCTACTAGAGTTGGTTGAAGTTTTGATAAGTGATGGGAAGAAGGGTGAGGGCGTGTGATTGAGGGAAGAGAGGAAGAGAAATGCTGAATTTTGGGTGAGTAGAGGGAAGAAGGAAATGATAGTGGGAAAATATCTAGTTCCCATTTTTAACTAAACTCCCTTTTGCCATTATTTACCATAATGCCATTGCATCATATTACTAAATTGCCATGCTTCTTAATCGCGTCTAATACTGATAATAGTTGCATCTGAGCGGGATATTACAATCTACCCCCCTTAAAGAAATTTCGTCCTCGAAATTTAGTATTTACCTGAAAATAGATGCGGATAGTTCTCTTGCATCTCTGACTCTAGCTCCCACGTAGCTTCGCCATCAGGGGAACCTTTCCATACAACCTTTACAATAGAAATTTCTTTATTCCGCAAAGACTTAACATCACGATCAATTATCTGATCTGGCTCGGGTTGAAAAGTTAAATCTGATCTCAAGTCAATACTATCCAACTCCATTGGTTGAAAAGGATCGGGGATGAATTTCCTCAGCTGAGAGACATGGAATACATCATGCAAACCTGACATAGCCGGTGGCAGCGCTAATTGATAAGCTGCTGGACCGACACGTCGGAGTATCTGAAATGGTCCAACATACCTTGGACAAAGTTTCTTGGTCCTGAAAGCTCCTCTTAACCCCAACTTGGGTGTGACTTTAAGAAATACATGATCTCCCACTTCAAATTCTAAAGGCCTTCGCCTTTTGTCTGCATAACTTTTCTGACGACTTTGGGCTATTCTCATTTTATCTTGAATGGATTTAATCTTTAGGGTCGTCTCCTGAATTATCTCAGGTCCCAAAATACTCTTATCTCCGACCTCAGCCCAACAAAGCGGGGTTCTACATTTCCTACCATATAAGGCTTCATAAGGTGCCATTCCAATGCTAGAATGGTAACTATTGTTGTAAGAAAATTCAATCAATGGTAGGTGATCGTTCCAACTTCCTCCATCTTCTACGATACATGCACGTAACATATCCTCCAACGTCTGAATAGTCCTCTCGGATTGTCCGTCCGTTTGAGGATGATGGGACGTGCTCATCTTTAACCTTGTCCCTAAAGCTTTCTGAAAAGCTTTCCAAAAGTGGGATGTAAAGATCGGATCTCGATCAGACACAATACTAGCAGGCACACCATGGAGTTTCACTATCTCAGAAATAAACAATTCAGCATACTGAGAAGCTCGGTAAGTAGTCTTAACCAGCAAGAAATGAGTTGACTTGGTTAACCGGTCCACTATTACCCAAATGGAGTCATGTCCTCGCTGTGTTCGAGGTAGTCCACTCACAAATTCCATGGTTATATCTTCCCATTTCCATTGTGGAATTTCTAAAGGTACTAACATTCCTGCAGGCCTTTGATGTTCAATCTTCACCTGCTGACATACAATGCATCGCGACACAAATTCCGCAATATCTCTTTTCATACTAGGCCACCAATAATCTCTCTTTAAATCTTGATACATCTTGGTGGTACCTGGATGAATGCTAAAACTGCTCTTGTGCGCCTCTTCTAAAATCAACCTTTTTAATTCCTCATCATTCGGAACATAAATCCTTCCTTCAAAGAGTAAAGTACCATCTGGTGCCCATGAAAACTCTGCTTGGCCAACTTTCTTCTGAAGGTCCATATCCACAGATTGAGCTTGTGCAATCCTAGACTGTAGGCCGCACGAAATCTCCAACTTGTTCAACAAGATGCCACCTTCTAACTCTGTAACATGTAGATTAAGATCTCTAAACTTTTCAGGTAGTCCACATGTATGCATCATCACCTCAGCTTTAACTAAAGCCTTTCTACTCAAGGCATCTGCTACCACATTAGCTTTTCCTGGATGGTATTTCAGATCAAAATCAAAGTCCTTCAAGTATTCCATCCATCGTCTTTGCCTCATGTTAAGGTCTCGTTGATCAAACAAGTACTTCAAACTCTTATGGTCACTGAACAAATCGAACTGTGCACCATACAAATGATGTCTCCATATCTTCAATGCAAAAACTATGGCTGCTAACTCAAGATCATGGGTGGGGTAATTCTCTTCATGAGTCTTAAGCTGTCTGGACGCATAAGCTATCACATTCTCCCCTTACATAAGAACACTTCCCAGTCCCTTGGAAGATGCATCGCAGAAAACGGTGTATCTTCTTTCAGGATCTGGTATTGCCAACACTGGCGCTTTAGTCAACTTTCTTTTCAAAACTCTAAAACTTTCTTCACATTTTTCGTCCCAAATAAAGGGTACATCTTTTCTGGTGAGGCGTGACAGATGTAAGGCAATCTGAGAAAACTTCATAATAAACCTTCGATAGTAACCTGCCAAGCCTAGGAAACTTCTGACTTCAGCCACATTCCTGGGTCTTTCCCAACTGAGAACAGCTTCAACTTTGGATGGATCAACAGCTACTCCTCCTTGAGAAATAACGTGACCCAAAAACTTAATCTCAGACAACCAAAACTCACACTTACTGAACTTAGCATACAACTGCTTGTCTCTGAGAACGTTCAAAACAATTCTCAAGTGCTGAGCATGCTCCTGAGGATCCTTGGAATAGATCAAAATGTCATCTATGAAAATCACCACAAATTGATCTAGGTAAGGTTGAAATATTCTGTTCATATAATCCATAAATACCGCTGGAGCATTAGTTACACCGAAAGGCATAACCAGAAATTCATAGTGCCCGTAACGCGTTCGAAACGCCGTCTTAGACACATCTGAAGACTTAATGCGGATTTGATGGTAACCTGACCGAAGATCAATTTTAGAAAACACCGTTGCTCCCTTGAGCTGATCTAGAAGATCATC
Organism: Medicago ruthenica; assembly: GCA_018208015.1. Classification (NCBI taxonomy): domain Eukaryota; kingdom Viridiplantae; phylum Streptophyta; class Magnoliopsida; order Fabales; family Fabaceae; genus Medicago; species Medicago ruthenica. The sequence goes on from CM031372.1 coordinate 44,500,225, forward strand.
AATCCTTGGAAGAGGATATTTGTTCTTGATAGTCACTTTATTAAGTTGGCGGTAGTCTATACACAGCCTCATGCTCCCATCTTTCTTCTTGACTAACAAAACCGGAGCACCCCAAGGTGATACACTGGGTCTAATAAAATGCTTCTGGATTAATTCTTCGAGTTGAGATTTCAGCTCTCTAAGCTCCGTAGGTGACATTCTATACGGCGCCACAGATACCGGCTCCGCTCCTGGAATTAAATCAATTGAGAACTCCACCTCACGCTCTGGAGGCAAACTAGTTACTTCTGAAGGAAAAACATCTAAATACTCATTCACAACAGGAATATCACTGGGACTTAACTCTGATTCTGAAGCCACAGTGAGCATCACATAGAATCCCTTATCTTGAGCACAAATGAATTGAATTAACTGATGGGTGCGGTTAATCAATTCAGACAGAGCCACACCTTCCGTCGTATCACTGGTCGGCATATAAATACTCTTCTCGGAACATCCGATGTACACATGGTTAGCGGAGAGCCAATCCATGCCTAAAATCACGTCAAGTTGCTCCATCGGAAGACATACTAAATCAACATAATAAGTCTTACTAGACACAGTGATAGGACAGTTTTCACAAACATACTTTGCCTCAATTCCGCCTTCAGTAGCGGTAGATACTAACATTGGAGGATTCAACGGAGACAAAGATAATTGTAGCGTCTCCACACATTTATATGAAATAAAAGAGCAAGTAGCACCACAATCAAAAAGAACTTTTACTGGGTATGAGCCAAGATAACACATACCGGCAATCAAATCTTCATTTGCCAAGGCCTTTGCACCATCAAGGGAGTACACCCTTCCTTTACTAGTGGTTGTCCCTTCAGCTGTTCCTTTAATACGCCTATTTGGACACTCTGTTATAAAATGCCCTGGCTGCTTGCATCCATAACAAATACCAGCACCTAACAAGCGCTCTCCTTTATGTATCTTACCACATGTCTTGCAAGTAGGATAAGGCCGTGAAGGATTAGATTGTGGAGAGTATGTCTGTTTCCCTCTCTGAGGGGATCCTTTAGGCTTAAGCTTGTCATGATACTTATCAGACATTCTACTCTTCTTCTTCTCAAAAGCTGCCGCTCTTTCTTTCGAGGCTTTAGCAAGTCCGGTCCTCAACCACTAAGCTATCATGTACCAGTTCATCATAACTTGCCGTTCTTTGGAGACTTACAGCAGTGTCGATCTCGCCTCTTAAACCTTGTTTGTACTGGTTCATCTTCCAGACTTCGTTCTCTGCATACTCATTATGTGTAGAGTAATAGGATAACTCTTCAAACTTCTTGGTGAATTCTGCAACCGACATGCTACCTTGCTTCAACTCCAGGAATTCTCGCTCCTTCTTTACCTTGTAAGACAAAGGTAAATACTTTTCCAACATCACTTCTTTAAAGTTTACCCAATTCACTTCTACACCATTGGCTTCCATCCTGCGCTGAGCAGATTCCCACCAGTCTTCTGCTGCGCCTCTGAGTTGATTCGTGGCGTAGACCACTTTATCTTCTTCTGAACATTCAGCCATTCTAAAAATCTTTTCCATTTGCTTAATCCACTTTCTAGCTTCTTGGGGTTCACCTTCTCCATTAAACTCCGGAGGGTGATGTCTATTATACTCCCGGAACACGTGGTTACCAATTACTGGAGGAGGTGGTGGCTGTGGATGGAAACCCTGCCCTTGCTGCATCATTTCCATCCATTGCTGTTGAGCTTGGGCCTGTTGCTGAGATTGCTGTTGCATCATCAGCATCATTTGCTGATACTGTAACGCATTCTGAGTTTGTTGTTCTTGATACTGCTGCTGCCAGGCCTGCTGCTGCTGTATCATTTGTTCCCATGAGTTCATACTATGTCCTCCACTTTCATCACTGGCTTGGTTAGCACGAGGTCTACCGGGTCCTCTTCTTCTCCCAGACATCTTATCCTAGCTGTCATATACAAGTCAAAGTGATTAGTTTTAACTGAACATCTCATCTAGAATAATGTCCTGGATCCAAGAGGTCCACAAACTTGGATTGTACTTTAATGACCCAAGGCACGGTCTGAATCGACCTGCTCTGATACCAAATTGTAACACCCATATAGAGATTGCCTAGGATCTCTTACGAGTATTAAAATTTCGTACCGGATACATTAAATACAATACAGAAAGTTGTTAATTGAATATACAATGCATAAGTTTGTGATACAACTCAATATCCGATACAAAACATTCTTCATATATATATATATACATCATGATACATAATCATATACAACATCCAAAAAAAAACATAAGCAGCACGATCAGTCCGTAGCTTTCTCTTTACCTTTACGTCTTGCTGCCTGCGAAGAACCTGCACCAGAAGGAAAGGGATGAGACATAACGTCTCAGTGAGCTCCTACCCTACCAACTGTTGGCAACCACGGGGAAAACCTAGGGTCGCCGTGCCTACTCTTGGCAATCTTGGGGATACCTACGATCGCCGTCATTCTTTACTAATTTCGCGATCGAGGGGAAAACCTAAGATCGCTTATGTCTTTAACATTCTCATCAAATGCTAACTTAACTTATACTCAGTGGTCTTGGGGACAACCTATGACCACTTCTCGTGTCTAGGAACTAATTGTCCTATTACTCATTACAAATATAAATAAACTTATCATCTTTCATGTCATAAGTTAGAAGTTAGCGTTGAACAATCAATAGTTATCTGAGTTCATTTTACGGAGTGCATCCGGGTGGAGTAACCCCGAAGTACATCTCATTTCTAACCGGTGAAAATTCCTATCATATCAGGCTAACACCGGACTCCTCTTGTCGTCGTGCGGTCATCCTTGCGGAATAACATGTCCCACTAGCGTGAACCTTCTGTGTCCCACTAGCGTGAACAACAGAAGACACGACTTAATAATCTTAACTTATGCGTATACCTCCCATGTCCCACTAGCGTGAACGTTGAGAGACGCAAATTAATATGTTTTAACTTATGCATGAACCTTTCGTGTTCCACTAGCGTGAACGACGAAAGTCACGACTTAGTATTCTTCCTTAATAGTCTTTACTTTTACGTGAACCATTCGTGTCCCACTAGCGTGAATGACGAAGGCCACGACTTATTATCTTAATAACTCTTGGATACTTAACCTATAAAAGGTTCTAAACTTGGAGTCTATATCACTCTTGGGCTTACATATACTTAATTGTGTATGAAAAATTGCTTAGTAAGGGATAATCCCAACACTAGCTCTTATACTTCTCTATGATAACTTATGGATCAAGGCATCCATTCTCTCAATCTTGTGCCTATCCTCATGCTATAATAATGATCTAAACATTCTCAAGGATAGGTCTTTAAAGGCTTATTAACCATGCTTAACCATTACATGTTGTTTCTTAAGTCTGAAGCAGTATTAGATAGCCGAAACGGTGCAAGTAAAGATGAAAAACAACTTGGTTCTGTCCACCTCAAAATCGTGACACGATTTGGCAATCGTGTCACGATTTCATGCCCAGAAATCGTGTTGGTTCCTGCCTATAAAATTGTGACACGGTTGTAAAATCGTGACACGATTTTACCTGCAGTTGGACAGCATAGGGCAAGTTTAAAACATGTTTTCCACCATTTTTGGTCTATCCAATCATGCCCAACATCATACAGCTTAAAGAGATAATTTCTAATACTAATCAACAGAATACAACATGTAATGATCATGGATTACTCACAACATAGAATTAGGGCATTGAAATTCATAGTTTTGATCATAATGCTAATAACGCTCAAACTTACTCAATCGGGTTCTAAAACCCTGTGGAGCTCACCTTAATCTTCAATTGGTGCTTGCTAGCTTCTACACTCCAAAGCCTAAGCTTCAACTACACTTCTCTTGATTCTCCTTTGATTCTCCTTGTTTCTTCTTTTACTACTTCTTGTTCTAACTTCCAAATACCCAGCTTGCTAACAAGATTTTCTACTAGAGTTGGATGAAGTTTTGATAAGTGATGGGAAGAAGGGTGAGGGCGTGTGATTGAGGGAAGAGAGGAAGAGAAATGCTGAATTTTGAGTGAGTAGAGGGAAGAAGGAAATGATAGTGGGAAAATATCTAGTTCCCATTTTTAACTAAACTCCCTTTTGCCATTATTTACCATAATGCCATTGCATCATATTACTAAATTGCCAATGCTTCTTAATCGCGTCTAATACTGATAATAGTTGCATCTGAGCGGGATATTACAATTTTAGTCCAAAAATTCATATTAGGGTCTCCTCCGGCTTCCTCAGCATTGGCCTGATTCGATCTAGGCCTGCCAGGACCTCTTCTCCTCCCGGACATCTTATCCTAACTGTCATACACAAGTCAAAGTGATCAGTTTCAACCGGATATAACATTTAGAATAATGTCCCGGATCCAAGAGATCCACCACTTAAATTGTATTTTAATGACCCAAGGCACGTTCTGAATCGACCTGCTCAAATACCAAATTGTAACACCCATATTAAGATTGCTTAGGATCTTATACGAGTATTAAAATTTCGTACTGGATACATTAATTTACAATATAAAGAGTTCATTCAAATATTACATCACATTGTAATATTACATTCCAAATTTTATACAACATCTCTGATACAAGTACAATATAAGTACAACCACATAATACAGTCCAACTATAAAACACATAACATCAGCACGATCAGTCCAAAGCTTTTTCCTTACCCTTGTTGCGTGCTGCCTGAGATCCTGCCTGTGAACCTGCACCAGAAGGAATGGGATGAGACATAATGTCTCAGTGAGCTCTACCCAACCTACTATTGGCAACCACAGGGAACCTAGGGTCGCCATGCCTACCTTGGCAATTTAGGGGAATTCTAGAATCGCCAAGTCTTGTAAACCTGCCTATAACTCTAACTATAACCTGCCTGTAACTGTAAACTTCCTATGACTATAACTGTAACTATAACTGTAAAACATAATACAAATAAAGTGTTTTTATGTAAGCTGTTAGCGTTGAACAAACAATTAATCTGAGTTCATTTTACGGAGTGCGGCTCGGGTGGAGTAACCCGAGGTACATCTCCCTATAAACCGGTGAAATTCCTATCATATCAGGCTAACACCAGACTCCCTATAAAACGTGTGGACAACCCTCTCGGAGAAGTCCCATCTGGCGAAACCCGGAGTCTGCTGAACACGCCCTGTAACTGTAACTGTAAAACGTGCAAGCACGCCATGTCTTTGATATATTTCTTTAACTATAACATATAAGCATATAATCTGTCACTTTAATCCTATAACAATCCTGTAACATATAACCGGTAACCTATAATTCTTGGCTTATCGTTCTCATAAGCCACCTATAATCGTTGGAGAACCAACACTATAAACTTATCTGTAACAATAATTGCCGAAGCATTCCCATTGCCTATGCATTCCAAATGAATACGTCTATAACCTTATTCACCTAATATAGGTTCTCAACTTATCAAGCTATAAGCTCTCCCTAGTGATTCATACATTCCCTAAGGAATAAGTCATCTAATACTTAGAAGTGATACCTAGCCATTGCACGATGCTTAAGGAGTTTGAAGTAGTATTGAACGGCTAGAATGGTGCAAGAGCTGATGAAAAACAAAGTATCCCCTGTATGCTGTGGAATCGTGACACGATTTGGAAATCGTGTCACGATTTTCTACCCAGAAAACGTGTTATACTCTGCCTGTAAAATCGTGACACGGTTGCAGAATCGTGACACGATTTTACCTGCAGTTGGACAGCATAGGGCAATTTCAAAACAAGATTTTCACCATTCTTGGCACAACCAAACATGCTCAAACATCATACAGCTTAAGGCATCATTCTAAGGCATATAAACAGCTTATAATATGTATGATCAAGGAATCACTATCAAAAGAACTTATCGCACTATAACCTCAAATTGATCAAAAACTATAAACAATCAAAGCTTAATCAAGGTGGGTTCTAAAACCCCTATGAGCTCACCTTAGACTTCAATTAATGCTTGCCAAGTTCAGAAATCCAAATCCTAGCTTTAAACCCAACGCCTCTACTCAAGAAAGCTTCCTATCCTTGGCTTTCTATAGCTTCTTCTTGCTCCAAAATTCCAAAACAAGCTTGCTTGGGAGACAAGAATTTAGGAAGGAGTTTAATTTCTTTAAGGATGATGAGTGATGAGATGATGATGGGGGCGAAAATGAGAGGAAGAGGGGGAAGAAATTTCAGATTTTTGAGTGAGAAAAAGTGTGATAAACATAGAATTTTTTTCATATTTATCCATTAAGCCAAGTCTCACTAATTACAACTTTGCCATTCCCTCTAATTACCACCTTGCCATAGCTTGCCCATCAAGCTTCTAACACTTATAACTGATACTTCTAAGCGGGATATTACAATGAGATTATGAATATGATAAGAATATGATAGAGGCATATAGTGATCCTAGCTTTCCCTTGATCGCTAAGATATGTAGAGATTGACGGTGATCATAGGTCTCCCCGAGATTGCTAACAGTTAGTGCATGGCGACCCTAGGTTTTCCTGATGTTACCAACAGTAGGTTGGGGTGGAGCTCACTGAGACATAATGTCTCATCCAAATCATTCTGGTGCAAGTTTTCAGGTAAGCAAGTGGTTCGTGATGAAGTTCTTCAGGGAGACGCTGAATGGAGTGCAGATGCTCATCATGTACCAGCTCAGGAGGTTGTCAGACAATGGTATAAGTGTATTTTAGTGGTACTTGTTCAGTTGTTTAAACGAGCAAATTTGTATTCATTCAGTTGTATATTATTATTATTGAAAAATTTTAATGTATCCAGTATCAGATTTAATACGCATGCTAAATATTCTAGATAAATTTAGTATGGGTGTTACAACACCACTAGCCATCTTAAAAAATGGTTAAATTTTATAAGTAAATAACAATCCCTAGAACATATACTTGTGCAACTTATATCACATTATCTTGTCCTCGTAAAACTACCTATGAGTTAAAACTTCGATAAAAAGAAATATAGCATAACAAGGCTAAAAACAAGTATGAAATGTCAAGTTTACAACACATATTTTTCTATTTAAGGTAACTCTTAAACTATAATCTATAAAATATAATCCCGAGACGCAAGATAATATAATTAAAAGATACGATAAAAAAACTAAGCTTGTTGAAAGGCTTTTCAGAAAATTTTCATTGCTACAAAAAAGGTGTTCCTAAATAATTTGTCAAATTTAACCGATCAAGAGTGGTTGAATATTTAGGGTTGAACAATAGAGTTATGGAATAACAACTTTGATGTGTTTAAGAGCCATTGTGGCTATAGACGCGGTAATACAAAAGTCCTAAATAGAGGTACATAGTAATGGGGAACCTTACAGGTTGTGATATGTGGTTCAAAAAGAATCCTACAAGCTGACTGACTTTGGTCCTACGAGCTTCATAAAATAAATGGTATTTATCACAACCTCCTAAGTATCTTACTTTAGACAGTAGAGGATTCCATTTTAAACAAGATCCGTTGTTAAGACATGAAGAAGTAGAGATCGAATGGTTGCTTCATTAAGTTACAAATACACGTTACAAAAGACAATGACAGTTCCATGTACCAAATATAATATGTTGTTCACATGTGTCAGCAGTCGAGGATCACCGATTGATGTCAGCATCTTTCTACCATATACACCCTGAGTATTTTATAGTTCAACTTATGGTAAGAAACATAATATGAATCACGATGCCAACATAATATGGGAAATAAGTGGTATTCTATTGCAAGTAACAACCACAATATGTTGATCAGAATATAAAAAGCACTAGAGCGACTTCTCTTTTTCCTTGTGTTAGGAGCAATTGAAATATTATTTGCACAATTGAATAAGCATCTTGGAAAAATTATTGATTGTAAACTATGTGCAGATTTATTAAATATAAAACAATTTTTTAAATCGTATTAATATTAGCTTAAGAAAAAGAATTTTGCAAACGTCCATATAGACACAATGGACTTGTGCTAAAGTTACGGTATCTTTCTAGTTTGGTAGAAAAGAATTATTATAAATTATTAGATTGATGTCAAGTGGCCAAAATGATTTTATGTTTGATAAATAGTTAATATGTTGTTGATGGTTAATTATCACTATTACATTTGTAGATTCAAATGTTAAAGATGCAAAGCATTGTTTAGTGTAATAATAAAAATGACGATGCTTAGACAAAAGAACATTTTTAAAAGAATATTACATCTCATAATTAATAAATATATTGATGTGGAAATCATTATGAAGCATAAATACCAATTTAACTAATAGACTAATATATGAATAGAACATTTAGTTAAAAAATATATATATATTTGAAATTCGGAAACAAAATATAGTGTTTACGAAAGAAGTGGAACATATAAGCCTAACAAGATGACACTAGAAAAGAAGAGTTAAATTTTATAAATAGATAATACATTAACATAAATAATAAGCAAAATAATAGAATATGTATAATTAAAACATAAAATCAAATCCGAATAAATGACAGATATAAAAGTATAAATTGTTATATCATCGCACAACTTGTTTTAGACATGTTTTTTTACAAAATTTTTAAGACATTATTATTTATTAGTAACAAGCTTTTGGAAAAAAAATAAAGTATATAATAATAAAAAATAAATAAATTATAGATTAGTGAGATTATAAACGAATATTCATTTATATAAATATTGTATTTATTTGTTTACATACTTTAAACATATTTGACACACAATGATTTCTTTTTTATTAAAAAATAGGAAATTGAAATTATCATAAGTAATTGTGGCACTAACGACCATTAAAGAATAGTTGTTAAATTTGAAATGTTTTAATTGAGATTAAATTTATTCTATTTAGATAATTACCTTTATTAGATAATATATTTCACCGTTATCTTAATCTATTACCTTTATGAGCACTTGGAAAATGATTCAAGTTTAGAAGATGTGTCAACCTAGTTGGAATATCTTCCATTCTCTTTAAGGTCGTTATGCTATTAATTTACCAAAAATAATAATTTCTACAAACATAAAATATGTACTAATCATTGTTAAATTCCACATTAGAAATTTTTATTAGCTATAATTTTCTATTATGTGTAACATTCCATATTAGATTTTTGTTTTATTTTGTGTTTCGAGTATGAAACAATCAATTAACTTGGGGCAACAAGTCCTAATAGTCAAATATGTAGTTTTGTTAAGGAGTTAAAGTATACATAAATGTGCATTTACTGTCATGCTTATAAATTGTGATTGTTTTATTCAACTTTGTTTATCACATCAAATTGAACTTATACTATCAGAATATTAAGATTAACAAAGTGAGGAGTTATGGCAAAGTGTGGGATTAAAAAGAATGTTACAATTTTGATGATGATAATGTTGGTTGTTGCACAAGCTGATGATTCTCCTTCACCCTCATCACCACCCTATCAAACAGAAGGTGAAATGATTTGCCTTGGCAAGTGTGCTCTTGAATGTAAACGCTTCTTAACAACACCACCAATATATGCAGGTTGTGTTGCTGCATGTGGATTGTCGAAATGTCATAAGGTATCGTCGAAAGTTGCTTATGATTGTGCAACTAATTGTGTCATTTCAAAGTCCAATAACTTCAACACCGGTAAATATATTTTTCCTATTTTCTCGTATGATTTTTTTATCAAGATAATTTTGTAAATTACTGTTGTATTAAGTGATAGAGTTTCTTACAATACTTGACTTATTGCAGATGCTCGTGGTGTAAATCCAATTGTAAATTCATGTATGGAAGCGTGCAAGAACAAATAATTTGTCTACTGTAACAGTCAATGTTTCAAAGAAAAGTTGCCATGAAATTTTGTATTTAGAATCTGATAAGTAGTGACCGTGAAATTAATTTTCTTACACATATAATAAATCATATCTCATTATCATTACCATCTCAAATTGAGATATTTTTGTTAAAATGCTTGACAAAAATAGATGTATTTATATGACAAATATGATTTAACATATGTGTAACCTTCTTAAATATCGGTGCAAACAAATAATGGTTTATATTTGTTTTTTATGTACTAAGAAGTGGTATAAGTAAAATCTATATAATTTAAAATAGATCTTTTTAAATAATTTCATTATTTGGTCTCATGTTTTACCTTGTGAGCACGAAGACACTTACATTGATGATAAAGGTCAAAATCCACTAAATTTATTAAATATACAGATTAGAAACTAAAAAAAAACTGTATGTGTAAAATTTTTTAAAATCTTATATTATCAAGAATTAAGAAAGACTCTAAGTCCTTGTCCGGTTATTTTAATTTCTGTAAATGTTGTTGCATTTTGGTTATTGCTGATTAACAATAAAGTCAATCATGATTTGTAGAAGGGACTAAGTGATCTAATAAATTACAAAATTAGAAAATTTAATCGTAGACTAATTTATCCATTATGGTTGTTGAATTTAAACAATCAAAATGTTAAAATTGTCGTATGATATAATAATTGCAAACACCGATTTTTAAAAAAAAATACATTTGTAACTACATAATCTTCATGTCAAAGACTATACATCCAATCATATCTTCATGAAGTATGAAACAAATATGGAATTTCATCAAAATTATAGAGTTGTTCTATTTCATATGAACTATAACTCAATGGTTGAATTTTAAAAAGTACTTAATTTTTACACACCGTCAAGTTTAAGTTGTTTTACACAAGGTTCCAATGATTTATTTCAACATAACTTAGTCGATTTGGAACACATTTAAGGTGAAATAAAGCACAAGAATTGGATGGTTTGAATTATGATAAATAAGAAAACATTTGATCCACTTTTTGAAATTATGATAATGTAACATATTTAAAGTTGATAAAAGTTAAAAAGGAAAAGGGAGAGAAAATCACTCAAGGACTTTTATATCATCTCTCCTTTCAATTCGTAGCCACTTCTAGTCCCTTTGCAATTGAAGGACTTCTCCACTGTAATCAATCTAATTATAGAAATCGATTATGATATTTTTTGTCCCCTTGACTACACCTGTAACATCCCGCTTCAGATTTAAATATTTATCAGTGTCGTGACGACACATCAGAGATATTTTAAGTGAATGACATTTTGGTAAAATGATGCATAAGGGGGTATATAAAGTCAAGCCTTCACTTTTTCTTCATTTTTCTCACTTCTTTCTCTCACTACCAACTACTCCTCTCCCTTCTCCCTCTGTTCTCACATTTCTCTCCCTCTCTTCCTCCCAAATCTTCATGGATTTCCCCTTAAGCCAATCCAACCCACATACAAGCTTAGAATCATGTATTAAACAACATTATGAACTAAAGCAAGCATGATTTTTCCCTCTTCTTCCCTGGCCGAATCCTCGATCCTACATAAGTTGAAATTCTGCAAATTCAAGCTTTCTTGGTGTTGCATGTAGAACTATGGAACTGATTACAACTGAATTTGATGTTAGAAGCAAGGGAAAGGGGTTTTGCATGAAGTTTTGCAAGGTAATTGAAAATAAGCTATCCTATTGAAGTAAAAATTTTGATTTAAGACTGTTTCTGGTTGCTGGGTCATGGAGCACGAAAATTATAAACTCAAGGGATGATTAAGCTGATTTAGAGTAGCAAAAGAGATTAAGTGTGTAAGCTGTTTTGGCAGGTTTCACTGTTGGGCTCGTACCTGTTGCTGCGTGGCTCAGAATTGGGTAATTGTTGTATTTTTGGATTCTACAGTTAATTCCCTTCAATTTGGATATAAGTTTCATGTGATTCGGATTAGAAATGAACCCGGAAAATGCATTCGAAGTTGGTAAATTCTGCTGAAAACCACTTACGGGTTTTGACGTAAATTTTGCAGAATAAGCCGAAATGCGAATTTAAGACGGTCGAATGGCACCAGAACAGAATACACATGCTTGGTAAACTTGGTAGGAGTTTGGGTTGAAACTTGGATCGAAAACGTGAACGTTCGTAAGGCATAAGCTGCAAATAAGCTGTTTGGGAAAAGTGCTTATGGAGCTGGCATGAACTTTCCTTGGAGAATTGAGCTATGCTGAGAAACAAGAATGTGTTAAAGTGAGTTCCAATAGTTATAGAACCCACCTTGGGTAAATTTGGGTGATAATCCCTTTATTTGAAAGTTTTATATTTTGTGCCCTAATCCCTTTGCTTGCCAATTCCTTGTTAATTCATGCTTTAACCAGTCAATTTGCAATAGAAAATCATTTCTAACATCATTGAGATGCTTGGGTAGGTTGGATTGAGCTAAAATGGTGAAAAATACATTTTTTGAGCAATTTCTGAACTGTTAAGCTCGCTACAGCGAGCTACAGCGAGCAGGCTTTTTCTGGCACGGCACAGGCTCGCTATAGCGACCATCCCATCGCTACAGCGGGCTCACCAGAAACAGCTTGGCTAGCTGATCTGTTTCGGGTGATCCGGCGCGTTTATGCGAGGTTTTTCGCAATCGTTTTCTCCAAAAACTTTAAAGAATCAAGGACGCTATTTTAACTCATCCTAAAGGCCTACAACGGATGAAAACATAAAGGAGCAAGGAATAGGCAACGCATTGGGAATGCTAGAACAAAGGGTAGATGAACAAGAAATTATTACCAGAGAAGTAATAAACTCTTAAGTACGACATATGATAACGATATGTCTAGAACCTGAAATAGATTAGCAAGATTAAAATGTACTCAATTGAGTGTACAAGAGTACAAGGAATGTTTCAACATTCAAATCTTCAGATAAGATCGGGTTAACCGAGGGTTTTGAGTTAGATATCTCCAAACCAAGTTGAGTAATCATTATGATTAGAGAAATGCCTTAATGTTGAGATAGGCATCATGAAAGAACATATGTGGCTTATGAGAATGATAAGCTTAAACCTTATATTATAGGTTAAGTATCACATGATCAACCACTTGATGAATGCATTAGATATGCATATGAAAATGTAATGTATCAGATATACATATGAGTAACAAGTTAAGAATTTAATTATAAAGTTAAACGTGTCGATCAGACTCCGGATTATGCCGGATGGGACTTCTCCGAGAGGGTTGTCCACACGTAAGATTATAAGACTATACTAAACGTGTCCAGCAGGCTCCGGATTATGCCGGATGGGACTTCTCCGATAGGGTTATCCATACGTATGTTAAAAGATTAAACATGTCCAGCAGGCTCCGGATTATGCCAGATGAGACTTCACCGAGAGGGTTGTCTACATGTAAGTTTATGTTGTGTCCAGCAGACTCCGGATTATGCCGGATGGGACTTCTTCAAGAGGGTTGTCCACACAACGATAAGAAGAGTCTGGTGTTAGCCTGTAACACCCATAATAAGATTGCCTAGGATCTTATACGAGTATTAAAATTTCGTACTGGATACATTAATTTACAAAATAAAAGTTCATCCAAATATTACATCACATTGTAATATTACAATCCAAAGTTATACAGCATCTCAAAACATACACATCAGATGTACAATCCATATAATACATATAACCATAACAAATAACAACAGCACGATCAGTCCGTAGCCTTCTCCTTACCCTTGTTGCGTGCTGATTGCGATCCTGCCTGAGAACCTGCACCAGAAGGAATGGGATGAGACATAATGTCTCAGTGAGCTCTACCCAACCTACTGTTTGGCAACCACAGGGAACCTAGGGTCGCCATGCCTACCTTGGCAATTTAGGGGAATTCTAGAATCGCCAAGTCTTTAAACCTGCCTATAACTTTAACTATAATCTTCCTGTAACTATAACTGTAACTATGACTGTATAACATAAAGCAATTAAAGTGTTTTATGTTAGCTGTTAGCGTTGAACAAACAATTAATCTGAGTTCATTTTACGGAGGGCATCCGGGTGGAGTAACCCCGAAGTACGTCTCCCTATGACCCGATGAAACTCCTGACAATCAGGCTAGCACCGGACTCCCTATGAAATTGCATGTGGATAACCCTCTCGGAGAGATCCCATCCGGCGTATCCCGGAGTCTGCTGAACATGCCTATGACTGTGATATATTATTCTTTAACTTTGATCATATGAAGATACATAACTGTTACTTTGACCTATAAAAGCAATCCTGTAACTATGAATTCTTGGCCTATCGTTCTCATAAGCCATTTATGATTGTTGGAGAACCAACACTATAAATCTGTCTGTACCATGTTTGCCGAAGCATTCCTATTAACGTTGTATTCATACTATTGATGCATTGCTAAACCCTTGATCATTTATTCCGCATACGTTATATGCCCTCGGATATGCCCACAATGGTGTTTTTCTTATGAAATAAGGTTTTCTTTGGAAATGGTTACCAAAAGCCTCGCCTAACACGTGCACAGGTCACGGAACGAAGCAGAAAAATCATAAAAATGCTGCCCAATTTCGCTGGGCGAAATCCACTTCGCTGGGCGAAGGTAGGCAGTGAAGACTTGCCAAACAGTAACTGCACGATCGCCTCGAGTTCGCCCGGCGATTTTGTCAGTACAGAAATGGTTCAAAACGTGATTTTTCCACCATTTTTGACATAATAAGGCATACCCAAGCACTATAACATCATAAGGAATGAATTACAACTATGAATTGATTGATTAAAACAGTTTGAACAAGGAATTAGCAAGCACAAAAGATTAGGGTAAAAACTCTATAACTCTATAACTTTACCTATGATGCAAAACACATGATACACACTCTAGGAGGGTTCTAACAACCCAAGAGAGCTCACCTATTTTCTGGTATATGCTGGTCAAGTTCCAACTCTAGCTTTCACTTGTGAAATCCCCTTTTCCCTTGGTTTTCTATAACTTCTTCTTACTCCAAAATTCCAAAACAAGCTTGCTTGAGAGACAAGGATTTATGAAGGAGCTTACTACCTAAAGAGGTGATGAGTTGATGAGATGATTAAGGTGAGGGTGGGGGACGAAAATGGAAGAAGAATGGGAGAAGAATTTTCAGATTTTGTGTAAAAGAGAAAATGAGTAGAAACCTTATAAATTTCATATTTATCCTTTAAGCTTTTTCCCCTTTATTACAGTTTTGCCACTCCATCCATTTAAATCCTATAACTCTGATACATGCCTTGCTTAAGCGGAATATTACACTCTACCCCCCTTAAAGAAATTTCGTCCTCGAAATTTAGAAATTACCTGTAAAAAGATGTGGATAACTCTCCTGCATCTCCGATTCCAATTCCCATGTAGCTTCACCATAGGGAGAACCTTTCCATATCACTTTGACAATTGGAATCTCTTTGTTCCTCAACGCTTTGACATCACGTTCAATAATCCGTTCCGGTTCGGGCCGGAAAGTCAAATCCGATCTCAAGTCGATAGTTTCCAGCTCCACTGGTTGGTGAGGATCAGGAATAAATTTCCTTAGCTGTGAAACATGGAAAACATCATGTAATCCTGACATCGCCGGTGGCAGAGCCAATTAGTAAGCTGCTGGTCCGACACGTTTAAGTATCTCAAATGGCCCAATGAATCGTGGACTCAATTTCTTTGTCCTGAAAACACCTCGTAGTCCCAACTTAGGGGTAACTTTCAAGAAAACATGATCTCCCACTTCGAACTCTAGAGGTCTTCGCCTCTTGTCTGCATAACTCTTCTGTCGACTCTGAGCAGTTCTGATCTTATCCTGAATGGATTTAATCTTTAAAGTGGTCTCTTGAATAATCTCAGGTCCCAAAATACTCTTATCTCCAACCTCTGACCAACAAAGCGGTGTTCTACACCTCCTGCCATACAGTGCCTCATACGGTGCCATTCCGATACTAGAATGGTAACTATTATTATACGAAAATTCAATCAAAGGCAGATGATTATTCCAACTTCCTCCATCCTCTAAAATGCATGCACGTAGCATATCCTCTAACGTCTGAATGGTTCTCTCTGATTGCCCATCTGTTTGAGGATGATGGGACGTACTCAACTTTAACCTTGTTCCCAAAGCCTTTTGAAAAGCTTTCCAAAAATGAGAAGTAAAGATAGGATCCCTATCTGACACAATGCTGGTTGGAACACCATGTAATTTCACAATCTCCGCTATGAACAATTCTGCATACTGAGCAGCTCTATACGTAGTCCTAACCGGTAAAAAGTGAGCAGACTTAGTTAACCGGTCGACAACTACCCAAATCGAATCATGTCCACGTTGAGTCCGAGGTAACCCTGTCACAAAATCCATAGAGATCTCTTCCCATTTCCACTGAGGAATCTCCAATGGTACAAGCATCCCTGCAGGTCTCTGATGTTCTATCTTCACTTGTTGACACACGATACAACGTGAAACAAATTCTGCAATATCAGTCTTCATCCCTGGCCACCAATAATCCTTCTTTAAATCTTGGTACATTTTAGTGGTACCTGGGTGAATACTGAAACTACTCTTGTGTGCCTCTTCCAAAATCAACCTTTTCAAATTAGCATCATTAGGAACACAAATTCTACCTTCAAACAACAGAGTACCATCAGATGCCCTTGAAATCTCTGAATGCCCAATCCTCCTTTGAAGATCCATATCCAATTCTTGAGCTTGTGTGATTCTGGACCGCAAATCACAGGTAACCTCTAATCTTTGTAACAAAATACCATCATCCATTTCTGTAACGCTGAGACTAAGATCTCTAAATTTCTCATACAACCCACAAGTGTGCATCAGCACTTCTGCTCTAATCAAAGATTTCCTGCTCAAGGCGTCGGCAACAACGTTCGCCTTCCCCGGGTGATACTTTAACTCAAAATCAAAATCATTTAGATATTCCATCCATCTCCTCTGTCTCATGTTCAGTTCCCGCTGATCGAACAAATACTTTAAACTCTTGTGGTCACTGAACAAGTCAAATTGTGCTCCATATAAATGGTGTCTCCATACTTTCAGAGCAAAAACTATTGCTGCCAATTCAAGGTCATGAGTGGGGTAATTCTCCTCGTGAGATTTAAGCTGCCGAGAAGCATAAGCTATAACATTACCTTCTTGCATGAGCACACTGCCTAGTCCTTTAGAGGACGCATCACAATAAACCACATATTTCTTTTCAGGGTCTGGTATTGCTAATACTGGAGCCTTGGATAATTTCTTCCTCAAGGTCCGGAAACTCTTCTCACAATCTTCATCCCAGACGAAAGGCACATCTTTCCTCGTGAGGCGTGTCAACGGTAAAGCAATCTGCGAAAATCTCATAATAAACCTTCGGTAGTAACCTGCTAAACCCAGGAAACTCCGAACCTCTGTTACATTTGTTGGCCTAGCCCAATTAAGAACAGCCTCGACTTTCGACGAGTCAACTGACACTCCTCCTTTAGAAATAACATGTCCCAAAAACTGGATTTCCGATAACCAAAATTCGCATTTGCTGAATTTTGCATATAACTGATTTTCTCTAAGGATGTCCAAAACAATCCTCAGGTGCTGAGCATGTTCCTGCGAGTCCTTTGAATAAATCAAGATATCATCTATGAAGATTACCACAAACTGATCCAGGTAGGGCTGAAAAATCCTATTCATGTAGTCCATAAAAACTGCTGGAGCATTAGTCACTCCAAAAGGCATAACCAAAAACTCATAATGTCCATAACGTGTTCTGAACGCCGTCTTGGACACATCTGACGATTTGATACGAATCTGGTGGTATCCTGATCTGAGATCAATCTTTGAAAACACTGAAGCTCCTTTGAGTTGATCCAAAAGATCATCAATCCTCGGTAATGGATACTTATTCTTTATTGTTACTTTATTCAGCCGACGGTAGTCGATGCACAATCTCATACTACCATCCTTCTTCTTAACCAACAACACTGGTGCACCCCAAGGTGACACACTGGGCCTAATGAAATGTTTCTGAATTAAGTCCTCTAACTGAGACTTCAATTCCTTCAACTCTGATGGTGACATTCTATAAGGCGCCACTGAAACTGGCTCAGATCCTGGTATGAGGTCAATGGAAAACTCAACTTCCCGCTCAGGGGGTAATTGGCTTATTTCCGAAGGAAAAACATCTAAATAATCACTGACAACAGGAATGTCACTGGGACTCAGTTCTGACTCTGAAGTCACAGTAACCATCACATAAAAACCCCTATCCTGCGCACACATAAGCTGAGTAAGCTGATGAGTGCGGTTAATTAACTCTGATAAAGCCACACCTTCGGTCGTATCATCTGTAGGCATAAAGATACACTTCTCCGCACATCCAATATAAACATGATTAGCAGATAGCCAATCCATCCCTAGGATCACATCAAGTTGTATCATGGGAAGACACACCAAATCTATGTAGTATGTCTTGCTAGATACAGTGATCGGACAATTCTCACATATAAAGTTAGCTACAACTCCGCCCTCAGTAGCGGTAGATACCGTCATAGGAGGTATCAACGGTGACATAGACAATTGTAATGCTTCTACACACTTGTAAGAAATAAAGGAACATGTTGCACCACAATCAAAAAGCACTTTAACTGGAGTTTGGCCTAAGTAACACATACCGGCAATTAAATCTTCATTTGCCAAAGCCTTCTGGCCATCAAGGGAGTACAGTCTACCCTTACTTGTTGTAGTACCTTCAGCTCCACTTTTACCTCTTCTTTCTGGACAATTTGCTAAAAAGCGCCCCGGCTGTCTACACCCGAAACACACACCTGTTTGCTTCATGCATTCACCGTGATGCATTTTCCCACAATATTTACAAGCGGCACTCGCCTGATGTGAAAACGACTGCTTACCCCTTTTTGGGGAGCCCTTAGGCTTGTTCTCTTGATACCTATCTGGAAATTTGCCTTTTCTCTTTTCAAATAGTGCAGCTTTCTCTCTTGCAGTCTTAGCAAAACCCGCTTCCGCAACCAAGCTATCGTGAACCATCTCGTCATAACTGGTATTCCTTTGAAGACTCACCGCTGTATCAATCTCACCCCTCAACCCACGCCTATACTGATTCATCTTCCAATTTTCATTAGCGGCATACTCGTTGTGAGAGGAGTAATACGACAATTCTTCAAACTTCTTTGTAAACTCGGTGACTGACATGCCACCTTGCTTCAACTCAAGAAACTCCTGTTCTTTCTTTACTTTATAGGACATAGGGATATACTTCTCTAGCATAGCTTCCTTGAAGTTATCCCAGTTAATCTCAACATCATTTGCTAACATTCGGCGTTGAGCAGATTCCCACCAATCTTCTGCTGCGCCTCTGAACTGGTTAGTAGCCAACAATACTTTACTTTCCTCAGGGCAATCCACCATCCGGAACACTTTCTCAATCTGTTTCAGCCATCTCTTGGCCTCTGGAGGTTCACCTTCCCCATTAAACTCAGGAGGGTGGTTTCTGTTAAATTCCCGGTAGGACGGATTCGCCACTGCTGGTGGTGGTGTCTGCTGCTGAGCACCTTGTCCATGGTGCATCATCCCCATCCATTCTTGCTGAGTCTGAGCCTGTTGTTGGGCTTGCTGCTGCATCATAAGCATCATCTCCTGATGCTGTAACGCAGCCTGAGCTTGCTGCTCCTGGTACTGTTGCTGCAACGCCTGTTGCTGTTGCATCATTTGAGCCCAAAACTGCATATTAGGGTCTCCTCCGGCTTCCTCAGCATTTGCCTGATTAGATCTAGGCCTGCCAGGACCTCTTCTCCTCCCAGACATATTATCCTAACTGTCATACACAAGTCAAAGTGATCAGTTTCAACCAGATATAACATTTAGAATAATGTCCCGGATCCAAGAGATCCACAAACTTGTATTGTATTTTAATGACCCAAGGCACGGTCTGAATCGACCTGCTCTGATACCAAATTGTAACACCCATAATAAGATTGCCTAGGATATTATACGAGTATTAAAATTTCGTACTGGATACATTAATTTACAAAATAAAAGTTCATCCAAATATTACATCACATTGTAATATTACAATCCAAAGTTATACAGCATCTCAAAACATACACATCAGATGTACAATCCATACAATACATATAACCATAACAAATAACAACAGCACGATCAGTCCGTAGCCTTCTCCTTACCCTTGTTGCGTGCTGATTGCGATCCTGCCTGAGAACCTGCACCAGAAGGAATGGGATGAGACATAATGTCTCAGTGAGCTCTACCCAACCTACTGTTTGGCAACCACAGGGAACCTAGGGTCGCCATGCCTACCTTGGCAATTTAGGGGAATTCTAGAATCGCCAAGTCTTTAAACCTGCCTATAACTTTAACTATAATCTTCCTGTAACTATAACTGTAACTATGACTGTATAACATAAAGCAATTAAAGTGTTTTATGTTAGCTGTTAGCGTTGAACAAACAATTAATCTGAGTTCATTTTATGGAGGGCATCCGGGTGGAGTAACCCCGAAGTACGTCTCCCTATGACCCGATGAAACTCCTGACAATCAGGCTAGCACCGGACTCCCTATGAAATTGCATGTGGATAACCCTCTCGGAGAGATCCCATCCGGCGTATCCTGGAGTCTGCTGAACATGCCTATGACTGTGATATATTATTCTTTAACTTTGATCATATGAAGATACATAACTGTTACTTTGACCTATAAAAGCAATCCTGTAACTATGAATTCTTGGCCTATCGTTCTCATAAGCCATTTATGATTGTTGGAGAACCAACACTATAAATCTGTCTGTACCATGTTTGCCGAAGCATTCCTATTAACGTTGTATTCATACTATTGATGCATTGCTAAACCCTTGATCATTTATTCCGCATACGTTATATGCCCTCGGATATGCCCACAATGGTGTTTTTCTTATGAAATAAGGTTTTCTTTGGAAATGGTTACCAAAAGCCTCGCCTAACACGTGCACAGGTCACGGAACGAAGCAGAAAAATCATAAAAATGCTGCCCAATTTCGCTGGGCGAAATCCACTTCGCTGGGCGAAGGTAGGCAGTGAAGACTTGCCAAACAGTAACTGCACGATCGCCTCGAGTTCGCCCGGCGATTTTGTCAGTACAGAAATGGTTCAAAACGTGATTTTTCCACCATTTTTGACATAATAAGGCATACCCAAGCACTATAACATCATAAGGAATGAATTACAACTATGAATTGATTGATTAAAACAGTTTGAACAAGGAATTAGCAAGCACAAAAGATTAGGGTAAAAACTCTATAACTCTATAACTTTACCTATGATGCAAAACACATGATACACACTCTAGGAGGGTTCTAACAACCCAAGAGAGCTCACCTATTTTCTGGTATATGCTGGTCAAGTTCCAACTCTAGCTTTCACTTGTGAAATCCCCTTTTCCCTTGGTTTTCTATAACTTCTTCTTACTCCAAAATTCCAAAACAAGCTTGCTTGAGAGACAAGGATTTATGAAGGAGCTTACTACCTAAAGAGGTGATGAGTTGATGAGATGATTAAGGTGAGGGTGGGGGACGAAAATGGAAGAAGAATGGGAGAAGAATTTTCAGATTTTGTGTAAAAGAGAAAATGAGTAGAAACCTTATAAATTTCATATTTATCCTTTAAGCTTTTTCCCCTTTATTACAGTTTTGCCACTCCATCCATTTAAATCCTATAACTCTGATACATGCCTTGCTTAAGCGGAATATTACACTCTACCCCCCTTAAAGAAATTTCGTCCTCGAAATTTAGAAATTACCTGTAAAAAGATGTGGATAACTCTCCTGCATCTCCGATTCCAATTCCCATGTAGCTTCACCATAGGGAGAACCTTTCCATATCACTTTGACAATTGGAATCTCTTTGTTCCTCAACGCTTTGACATCACGTTCAATAATCCGTTCCGGTTCGGGCCGGAAAGTCAAATCCGATCTCAAGTCGATAGTTTCCAGCTCCACTGGTTGGTGAGGATCAGGAATAAATTTCCTTAGCTGTGAAACATGGAAAACATCATGTAATCCTGACATCGCCGGTGGCAGAGCCAATTGGTAAGCTGCTGGTCCGACACGTTTAAGTATCTCAAATGGCCCAATGAATCGTGGACTCAATTTCTTTGTCCTGAAAACACCTCGTAGTCCCAACTTAGGGGTAACTTTCAAGAAAACATGATCTCCCACTTCGAACTCTAGAGGTCTTCGCCTCTTGTCTGCATAACTCTTCTGTCGACTCTGAGCAGTTCTGATCTTATCTTGAATGGATTTAATCTTTAAAGTGGTCTCTTGAATAATCTCAGGTCCCAAAATACTCTTATCTCCAACCTCTGACCAACAAAGCGGTGTTCTACACCTCCTGCCATACAGTGCCTCATACGGTGCCATTCCGATACTAGAATGGTAACTATTATTATACGAAAATTCAATCAAAGGCAGATGATTATTCCAACTTCCTCCATCCTCTAAAATGCATGCACGTAGCATATCCTCTAACGTCTGAATGGTTCTCTCTGATTGCCCATCTGTTTGAGGATGATGGGACGTACTCAACTTTAACCTTGTTCCCAAAGCCTTTTGAAAAGCTTTCCAAAAATGAGAAGTAAAGATAGGATCCCTATCTGACACAATGCTGGTTGGAACACCATGTAATTTCACAATCTCCGCTATGAACAATTCTGCATACTGAGCAGCTCTATACGTAGTCCTAACCGGTAAAAAGTGAGCAGACTTAGTTAACCGGTCGACAACTACCCAAATCGAATCATGTCCACGTTGAGTCCGAGGTAACCCTGTCACAAAATCCATAGAGATCTCTTCCCATTTCCACTGAGGAATCTCCAATGGTACAAGCATCCCTGCAGGTCTCTGATGTTCTATCTTCACTTGTTGACACACGATACAACGTGAAACAAATTCTGCAATATCAGTCTTCATCCCTGGCCACCAATAATCCTTCTTTAAATCTTGGTACATTTTAGTGGTACCTGGGTGAATACTGAAACTACTCTTGTGTGCCTCTTACAAAATCAACCTTTTCAAATTAGCATCATTAGGAACACAAATTCTACCTTCAAACAACAGAGTACCATCAGATGCCCTTGAAATCTCTGAATGCCCAATCCTCCTTTGAAGATCCATATCCAATTCTTGAGCTTGTGTGATTCTGGACCGCAAATCACAGGTAACCTCTAATCTTTGTAACAAAATACCATCATCCATTTCTGTAACGCTGAGACTAAGATCTCTAAATTTCTCATACAACCCACAAGTGTGCATCAGCACTTCTGCTCTAATCAAAGATTTCCTGCTCAAGGCGTCGGCAACAACGTTCGCCTTCCCCGGGTGATACTTTAACTCAAAATCAAAATCCTTTAGATATTCCATCCATCTCCTCTGTCTCATGTTCAGTTCCCGCTGATCGAACAAATACTTTAAACTCTTGTGGTCACTGAACAAGTCAAATTGTGCTCCATATAAATGGTGTCTCCATACTTTCAGAGCAAAAACTATTGCTGCCAATTCAAGGTCATGAGTGGGGTAATTCTCCTCGTGAGATTTAAGCTGCCGAGAAGCATAAGCTATAACATTACCTTCTTGCATGAGCACACTGCCTAGTCCTTTAGAGGACGCATCACAATAAACCACATATTTCTTTTCAGGGTCTGGTATTGCTAATACTGGAGCCTTGGATAATTTCTTCCTCAAGGTCCGGAAACTCTTCTCACAATCTTCATCCCAGACGAAAGGCACATCTTTCCTCGTGAGGCGTGTCAACGGTAAAGCAATCTGCGAAAATCTCATAATAAACCTTCGGTAGTAACCTGCTAAACCCAGGAAACTCCGAACCTCTGTTACATTTGTTGGCCTAGCCCAATTAAGAACAGCCTCGACTTTCGACGAGTCAACTGACACTCCTCCTTTAGAAATAACATGTCCCAAAAACTGGATTTCCGATAACCAAAATTCGCATTTGCTGAATTTTGCATATAACTGATTTTCTCTAAGGATGTCCAAAACAATCCTCAGGTGCTGAGCATGTTCCTGCGAGTCCTTTGAATAAATCAAGATATCATCTATGAAGATTACCACAAACTGATCCAGGTAGGGCTGAAAAATCCTATTCATGTAGTCCATAAAAACTGCTGGAGCATTAGTCACTCCAAAAGGCATAACCAAAAACTCATAATGTCCATAACGTGTTCTGAACGCCGTCTTGGACACATCTGACGATTTGATACGAATCTGGTGGTATCCTGATCTGAGATCAATCTTTGAAAACACTGAAGCTCCTTTGAGTTGATCCAAAAGATCATCAATCCTCGGTAATGGATACTTATTCTTTATTGTTACTTTATTCAGCCGACGGTAGTCGATGCACAATCTCATACTACCATCCTTCTTCTTAACCAACAACACTGGTGCACCCCAAGGTGACACACTGGGCCTAATGAAATGTTTCTGAATTAAGTCCTCCAACTGAGACTTCAATTCCTTCAACTCTGATGGTGACATTCTATAAGGCGCCACTGAAACTGGCTCAGATCCTGGTATGAGGTCAATGGAAAACTCAACTTCCCGCTCAGGGGGTAATTGGCTTATTTCCGAAGGAAAAACATCTAAATAATCACTGACAACAGGAATGTCACTGGGACTCAGTTCTGACTCTGAAGTCACAGTAACCATCACATAAAAACCCCTATCCTGCGCACACATAAGCTGAGTAAGCTGATGAGTGCGGTTAATTAACTCTGATAAAGCCACACCTTCGGTCGTATCATCTGTAGGCATAAAGATACACTTCTCCGCACATCCAATATAAACATGATTAGCAGATAGCCAATCCATCCCTAGGATCACATCAAGTTGTATCATGGGAAGACACACCAAATCTATGTAGTATGTCTTGCTAGATACAGTGATCGGACAATTCTCACATATAAAGTTAGCTACAACTCCGCCCTCAGTAGCGGTAGATACCGTCATAGGAGGTATCAACGGTGACATAGACAATTGTAATGCTTCTACACACTTGTAAGAAATAAAGGAACATGTTGCACCACAATCAAAAAGCACTTTAACTGGAGTTTGGCCTAAGTAACACATACCGACAATTAAATCTTCATTTGCCAAAGCCTTCTGGCCATCAAGGGAGTACAGTCTACCCTTACTTGTTGTAGTACCTTCAGCTCCACTTTTACCTCTTCTTTCTGGACAATTTGCTAAAAAGTGCCCCGGCTGTCTACACCCGAAACACACACCTGTTTGCTTCATGCATTCACCGTGATGCATTTTCCCACAATATTTACAAGCGGCACTCGCCTGATGTGAAAACGACTGCTTACCCCTTTTTGGGGAGCCCTTAGGCTTGTTCTCTTGATACCTATCTGGAAATTTGCCTTTTCTCTTTTCAAATAGTGCAGCTTTCTCTCTTGCAGTCTTAGCAAAACCCGCTTCCGCAACCAAGCTATCGTGAACCATCTCGTCATAACTGGTATTCCTTTGAAGACTCACCGCTGTATCAATCTCACCCCTCAACCCACGCCTATACTGATTCATCTTCCAATTTTCATTAGCGGCATACTCGTTGTGAGAGGAGTAATACGACAATTCTTCAAACTTCTTTGTAAACTCGGTGACTGACATGCCACCTTGCTTCAACTCAAGAAACTCCTGTTCTTTCTTTACTTTATAGGACATAGGGATATACTTCTCTAGCATAGCTTCCTTGAAGTTATCCCAGTTAATCTCAACATCATTTGCTAACATTCGGCGTTGAGCAGATTCCCACCAATCTTCTGCTGCGCCTCTGAACTGGTTAGTAGCCAACAATACTTTACTTTCCTCAGGGCAATCCACCATCCGGAACACTTTCTCAATCTGTTTCAGCCATCTCTTGGCCTCTGGAGGTTCACCTTCCCCATTAAACTCAGGAGGGTGGTTTCTGTTAAATTCCCGGTAGGACGGATTCGCCACTGCTGGTGGTGGTGTCTGCTGCTGAGCACCTTGTCCATGGTGCATCATCCCCATCCATTCTTGCTGAGTCTGAGCCTGTTGTTGGGCTTGCTGCTGCATCATAAGCATCATCTCCTGATGCTGTAACGCAGCCTGAGCTTGCTGCTCCTGGTACTGTTGCTGCAACGCCTGTTGCTGTTGCATCATTTGAGCCCAAAACTGCATATTAGGGTCTCCTCCGGCTTCCTCAGCATTTGCCTGATTAGATCTAGGCCTGCCAGGACCTCTTCTCCTCCCAGACATATTATCCTAACTGTCATACACAAGTCAAAGTGATCAGTTTCAACCAGATATAACATTTAGAATAATGTCCCGGATCCAAGAGATCCACAAACTTGTATTGTATTTTAATGACCCAAGGCACGGTCTGAATCGACCTGCTCTGATACCAAATTGTAACACCCATAATAAGATTGCCTAGGATCTTATACGAGTATTAAAATTTCGTACTGGATACATTAATTTACAAAATAAAAGTTCATCCAAATATTACATCACATTGTAATATTACAATCCAAAGTTATACAGCATCTCAAAACATACACATCAGATGTACAATCCATATAATACATATAACCATAACAAATAACCTCAGCACGATCAGTCCGTAGCCTTCTCCTTACCCTTGTTGCGTGCTGATTGCGATCCTGCCTGAGAACCTGCACCAGAAGGAATGGGATGAGACATAATGTCTCAGTGAGCTCTACCCAACCTACTGTTTGGCAACCACAGGGAACCTAGGGTCGCCATGCCTACCTTGGCAATTTAGGGGAATTCTAGAATCGCCAAGTCTTTAAACCTGCCTATAACTTTAACTATAATCTTCCTGTAACTATAGCTGTAACTATGACTGTATAACATAAAGCAATTAAAGTGTTTTATGTTAGCTGTTAGCGTTGAACAAACAATTAATCTAAGTTCATTTTACGGAGGGCATCCGGGTGGAGTAACCCCGAAGTACGTCTCCCTATGACCCGATGAAACTCCTGACAATCAGGCTAGCACCGGACTCCCTATGAAATTGCATGTGGATAACCCTCTCGGAGAGATCCCATCCGGCGTATCCTGGAGTCTGCTGAACATGCCTATGACTGTGATATATTATTCTTTAACTTTGATCATATGAAGATACATAACTGTTACTTTGACCTATAAAAGCAATCCTGTAACTATGAATTCTTGGCCTATCGTTCTCATAAGCCATTTATGATTGTTGGACAACCAACACTATAAATCTGTCTGTACCATGTTTGCCGAAGCATTCCTATTAACGTTGTATTCATACTATTGATGCATTGCTAAACCCTTGATCATTTATTCCGCATACGTTATATGCCCTCGGATATGCCCACAATGGTGTTTTTCTTATGAAATAAGGTTTTCTTTGGAAATGGTTACCAAAAGCCTCGCCTAACACGTGCACAGGTCACGGAACGAAGCAGAAAAATCATAAAAATGCTGCCCAATTTCGCTGGGCGAAGGTAGGCAGTGAAGACTTGCCAAACAGTAACTGCACGATCGCCTCGAGTTCGCCCGGCGATTTTGTCAGTACAGAAATGGTTCAAAACGTGATTTTTCCACCATTTTTGACATAATAAGGCATACCCAAGCACTATAACATCATAAGGAATGAATTACAACTATGAATTGATTGATTAAAACAGTTTGAACAAGGAATTAGCAAGCACAAAAGATTAGGGTAAAAACTCTATAACTCTATAACTTTACCTATGATGCAAAACACATGATACACATTCTAGGAGGGTTCCAACAACCCAAGAGAGCTCACCTATTTTCTGGTATATGCTGGTCAAGTTCCAACTCTAGCTTTCACTTGTGAAATCCCCTTTTCCCTTGGTTTTCTATAACTTCTTCTTACTCCAAAATTCCAAAACAAGCTTGCTTGAGAGACAAGGATTTATGAAGGAGCTTACTACCTAAAGAGGTGATGAGTTGATGAGATGATTAAGGTGAGGGTGGGGGACGAAAATGGAAGAAGAATGGGAGAAGAATTTTCAGATTTTGTGTAAAAGAGAAAATGAGTAGAAACCTTATAAATTTCATATTTATCCTTTAAGCTTTTTCCCCTTTATTACAGTTTTGCCACTCCATCCATTTAAATCCTATAACTCTGATACATGCCTTGCTTAAGCGGAATATTACACTCTACCCCCCTTAAAGAAATTTCGTCCTCGAAATTTAGAAATTACCTGTAAAAAGATGTGGATAACTCTCCTGCATCTCCGATTCCAATTCCCATGTAGCTTCACCATAGGGAGAACCTTTCCATATCACTTTGACAATTGGAATCTCTTTGTTCCTCAACGCTTTGACATCACGTTCAATAATCCGTTCCGGTTCGGGCCGGAAAGTCAAATCCGATCTCAAGTCGATAGTTTCCAGCTCCACTGGTTGGTGAGGATCAGGAATAAATTTCCTTAGCTGTGAAACATGGAAAACATCATGTAATCCTGACATCGCCGGTGGCAGAGCCAATTGGTAAGCTGCTGGTCCGACACGTTTAAGTATCTCAAATGGCCCAATGAATCGTGGACTCAATTTCTTTGTCCTGAAAACACCTCGTAGTCCCAACTTAGGGGTAACTTTCAAGAAAACATGATCTCCCACTTCGAACTCTAGAGGTCTTCGCCTCTTGTCTGCATAACTCTTCTGTCGACTCTGAGCAGTTCTGATCTTATCCTGAATGGATTTAATCTTTAAAGTGGTCTCTTGAATAATCTCAGGTCCCAAAATACTCTTATCTCCAACCTCTGACCAACAAAGCGGTGTTCTACACCTCCTGCCATACAGTGCCTCATACGGTGCCATTCCGATACTAGAATGGTAACTATTATTATACGAAAATTCAATCAAAGGCAGATGATTATTCCAACTTCCTCCATCCTCTAAAATGCATGCACGTAGCATATCCTCTAACGTCTGAATGGTTCTCTCTGATTGCCCATCTGTTTGAGGATGATGGGACGTACTCAACTTTAACCTTGTTCCCAAAGCCTTTTGAAAAGCTTTCCAAAAATGAGAAGTAAAGATAGGATCCCTATCTGACACAATGCTGGTTGGAACACCATGTAATTTCACAATCTCCGCTATGAACAATTCTGCATACTGAGCAGCTCTATACGTAGTCCTAACCGGTAAAAAGTGAGCAGACTTAGTTAACCGGTCGACAACTACCCAAATCGAATCATGTCCACGTTGAGTCCGAGGTAACCCTGTCACAAAATCCATAGAGATCTCTTCCCATTTCCACTGAGGAATCTCCAATGGTACAAGCATCCCTGCAGGTCTCTGATGTTCTATCTTCACTTGTTGACACACGATACAACGTGAAACAAATTCTGCAATATCAGTCTTCATCCCTGGCCACCAATAATCCTTCTTTAAATCTTGGTACATTTTAGTGGTACCTGGGTGAATACTGAAACTACTCTTGTGTGCCTCTTCCAAAATCAACCTTTTCAAATTAGCATCATTAGGAACACAAATTCTACCTTCAAACAACAGAGTACCATCAGATGCCCTTGAAATCTCTGAATGCCCAATCCTCCTTTGAAGATCCATATCCAATTCTTGAGCTTGTGTGATTCTGGACCGCAAATCACAGGTAACCTCTAATCTTTGTAACAAAATACCATCATCCATTTCTGTAACGCTGAGACTAAGATCTCTAAATTTCTCATACAACCCACAAGTGTGCATCAGCACTTCTGCTCTAATCAAAGATTTCCTGCTCAAGGCGTCGGCAACAACGTTCGCCTTCCCCGGGTGATACTTTAACTCAAAATCAAAATCCTTTAGATATTCCATCCATCTCCTCTGTCTCATGTTCAGTTCCCGCTGATCGAACAAATACTTTAAACTCTTGTGGTCACTGAACAAGTCAAATTGTGCTCCATATAAATGGTGTCTCCATACTTTCAGAGCAAAAACTATTGCTGCCAATTCAAGGTCATGAGTGGGGTAATTCTCCTCGTGAGATTTAAGCTGCCGAGAAGCATAAGCTATAACATTACCTTCTTGCATGAGCACACTGCCTAGTCCTTTAGAGGACGCATCACAATAAACCACATATTTCTTTTCAGGGTCTGGTATTGCTAATACTGGAGCCTTGGATAATTTCTTCCTCAAGGTCCGGAAACTCTTCTCACAATCTTCATCCCAGACGAAAGGCACATCTTTCCTCGTGAGGCGTGTCAACGGTAAAGCAATCTGCGAAAATCTCATAATAAACCTTCGGTAGTAACCTGCTAAACCCAGGAAACTCCGAACCTCTGTTACATTTGTTGGCCTAGCCCAATTAAGAACAGCCTCGACTTTCGACGAGTCAACTGACACTCCTCCTTTAGAAATAACATGTCCCAAAAACTGGATTTCCGATAACCAAAATTCGCATTTGCTGAATTTTGCATATAACTGATTTTCTCTAAGGATGTCCAAAACAATCCTCAGGTGCTGAGCATGTTCCTGCGAGTCCTTTGAATAAATCAAGATATCATCTATGAAGATTACCACAAACTGATCCAGGTAGGGCTGAAAAATCCTATTCATGTAGTCCATAAAAACTGCTGGAGCATTAGTCACTCCAAAAGGCATAACCAAAAACTCATAATGTCCATAACGTGTTCTGAACGCCGTCTTGGACACATCTGACGATTTGATACGAATCTGGTGGTATCCTGATCTGAGATCAATCTTTGAAAACACTGAAGCTCCTTTGAGTTGATCCAAAAGATCATCAATCCTCGGTAATGGATACTTATTCTTTATTGTTACTTTATTCAGCCGACGGTAGTCGATGCACAATCTCATACTACCATCCTTCTTCTTAACCAACAACACTGGTGCACCCCAAGGTGACACACTGGGCCTAATGAAATGTTTCTGAATTAAGTCCTCCAACTGAGACTTCAATTCCTTCAACTCTGATGGTGACATTCTATAAGGCGCCACTGAAACTGGCTCAGATCCTGGTATGAGGTCAATGGAAAACTCAACTTCCCGCTCAGGGGGTAATTGGCTTATTTCCGAAGGAAAAACATCTAAATAATCACTGACAACAGGAATGTCACTGGGACTCAGTTCTGACTCTGAAGTCACAGTAACCATCACATAAAAACCCCTATCCTGCGCACACATAAGCTGAGTAAGCTGATGAGTGCGGTTAATTAACTCTGATAAAGCCACACCTTCGGTCGTATCATCTGTAGGCATAAAGATACACTTCTCCGCACATCCAATATAAACATGATTAGCAGATAGCCAATCCATCCCTAGGATCACATCAAGTTGTATCATGGGAAGACACACCAAATTTATGTAGTATGTCTTGCTAGATACAGTGATCGGACAATTCTCACATATAAAGTTAGATACAACTCCGCCCTCAGTAGCGGTAGATACCGTCATAGGAGGTATCAACGGTGACATAGACAATTGTAATGCTTCTACACACTTGTAAGAAATAAAGGAACATGTTGCACCACAATCAAAAAGCACTTTAACTGGAGTTTGGCCTAAGTAACACATACCGGCAATTAAATCTTCATTTGCCAAAGCCTTCTGGCCATCAAGGGAGTACACTCTACCCTTACTTGTTGTAGTACCTTCAGCTCCACTTTTACCTCTTCTTTCTGGACAATTTGCTAAAAAGTGCCCCGGCTGTCTACACCCGAAACACACACCTGTTTGCTTCATGCATTCACCGTGATGCATTTTCCCACAATATTTACAAGCGGCACTCGCCTGATGTGAAAACGACTGCTTACCCCTTTTTGGGGAGCCCTTAGGCTTGTTCTCTTGATACCTATCTGGAAATTTGCCTTTTCTCTTTTCAAATAGTGCAGCTTTCTCTCTTGCAGTCTTAGAAAAACCCGCTTCCGCAACCAAGCTATCGTGAACCATCTCGTCATAACTGGTATTCCTTTGAAGACTCACCGCTGTATCAATCTCACCCCTCAACCCACGCCTATACTGATTCATCTTCCAATTTTCATTAGCGGCATACTCGTTGTGAGAGGAGTAATACGACAATTCTTCAAACTTCTTTGTAAACTCGGTGACTGACATGCCACCTTGCTTCAACTCAAGAAACTCCTGTTCTTTCTTTACTTTATAGGACATAGGGATATACTTCTCTAGCATAGCTTCCTTGAAGTTATCCCAGTTAATCTCAACATCATTTGCTAACATTCGGCGTTGAGCAGATTCCCACCAATCTTCTGCTGCGCCTCTGAACTGGTTAGTAGCCAACAATACTTTACTTTCCTCAGGGCAATCCACCATCCGGAACACTTTCTCAATCTGTTTCAGCCATCTCTTGGCCTCTGGAGGTTCACCTTCCCCATTAAACTCAGGAGGGTGGTTTCTGTTAAATTCCCGGTAGGACGGATTCGCCACTGCTGGTGGTGGTGTCTGCTGCTGAGCACCTTGTCCATGGTGCATCATCCCCATCCATTCTTGCTGAGTCTGAGCCTGTTGTTGGGCTTGCTGCTGCATCATAAGCATCATCTCCTGATGCTGTAACGCAGCCTGAGCTTGCTGCTCCTGGTACTGTTGCTGCAACGCCTGTTGCTGTTGCATCATTTGAGCCCAAAACTGCATATTAGGGTCTCCTCCGGCTTCCTCAGCATTTGCCTGATTAGATCTAGGCCTGCCAGGACCTCTTCTCCTCCCAGACATATTATCCTAACTGTCATACACAAGTCAAAGTGATCAGTTTCAACCAGATATAACATTTAGAATAATGTCCCGGATCCAAGAGATCCACAAACTTGTATTGTATTTTAATGACCCAAGGCACGGTCTGAATCGACCTGCTCTGATACCAAATTGTAACACCCATAATAAGATTGCCTAGGATCTTATACGAGTATTAAAATTTCGTACTGGATACATTAATTTACAAAATAAAAGTTCATCCAAATATTACATCACATTGTAATATTACAATCCAAAGTTATACAGCATCTCAAAACATACACATCAGATGTACAATCCATATAATACATATAACCATAACAAATAACAACAGCACGATCAATCCGTAGCCTTCTCCTTACCCTTGTTGCGTGCTGATTGCGATCCTGCCTGAGAACCTGCACCAGAAGGAATGGGATGAGACATAATGTCTCAGTGAGCTCTACCCAACCTACTGTTTGGCAACCACAGGGAACCTAGGGTCGCCATGCCTACCTTGGCAATTTAGGGGAATTCTAGAATCGCCAAGTCTTTAAACCTGCCTATAACTTTAACTATAATCTTCCTGTAACTATAACTGTAACTATGACTGTATAACATAAAGCAATTAAAGTGTTTTATGTTAGCTGTTAGCGTTGAACAAACAATTAATCTGAGTTCATTTTACGGAGGGCATCCGGTTGGAGTAACCCCGAAGTACGTCTCCCTATGACCCGATGAAACTCCTGACAATCAGGCTAGCACCGGACTCCCTATGAAATTGCATGTGGATAACCCTCTCGGAGAGATCCCATCCGGCGTATCCCGGAGTCTGCTGAACATGCCTATGACTGTGATATATTATTCTTTAACTTTGATCATATGAAGATACATAATTGTTACTTTGACCTATAAAAGCAATCCTGTAACTATGAATTCTTGGCCTATCGTTCTCATAAGCCATTTATGATTGTTGGAGAACCAACACTATAAATCTGTCTGTACCATGTTTGCCGAAGCATTCCTATTAACCTTGTATTCATACTATTGATGCATTGCTAAACCCTTGATCATTTATTCCGCATACGTTATATGCCCTCGGATATGCCCACAATGGTGTTTTTCTTATGAAATAAGGTTTTCTTTGGAAATGGTTACCAAAAGCCTCGCCTAACACGTGCACAGGTCACGGAACGAAGCAGAAAAATCATAAAAATGCTGCCCAATTTCGCTGGGCGAAATCCACTTCGCTGGGCGAAGGTAGGCAGTGAAGACTTGCCAAACAGTAACTGCACGATCGCCTCGAGTTCGCCCGGCGATTTTGTCAGTACAGAAATGGTTCAAAACGTGATTTTTCCACCATTTTTGACATAATAAGGCATACCCAAGCACTATAACATCATAAGGAATGAATTACAACTATGAATTGATTGATTAAAACAGTTTGAACAAGGAATTAGCAAGCACAAAAGATTAGGGTAAAAACTCTATAACTCTATAACTTTACCTATGATGCAAAACACATGATACACACTCTAGGAGGGTTCTAACAACCCAAGAGAGCTCACCTATTTTCTGGTATATGCTGGTCAAGTTCCAACTCTAGCTTTCACTTGTGAAATCCCCTTTTCCCTTGGTTTTCTATAACTTCTTCTTACTCCAAAATTCCAAAACAAGCTTGCTTGAGAGACAAGGATTTATGAAGGAGCTTACTACCTAAAGAGGTGATGAGTTGATGAGATGATTAAGGTGAGGGTGGGGGACGAAAATGGAAGAAGAATGGGAGAAGAATTTTCAGATTTTGTGTAAAAGAGAAAATGAGTAGAAACCTTATAAATTTCATATTTATCCTTTAAGCTTTTTCCCCTTTATTACAGTTTTGCCACTCCATCCATTTAAATCCTATAACTCTGATACATGCCTTGCTTAAGCGGAATATTACATAGCCTCAGATAGGAATTTTCACCGGTATAATGGGAGATGGATTCCTGGGTTACTCCACTCGGATGCACTCCGTAAAATGAACCAAGATAATTATTTTTTGTTCAACGCTAACTTTCTAACTTAATGATAAAAGAAAGATGTATATGTATATATTACAATGAGATTATGACAAAGTAGTCATCAGATATTAGAAAGTGATCATAGTTTTCCCCTCGATCACTAGATAATGAGATTATGAATATGATAAGAATATGATAGAGGCATATAGTGATCCTAGCTTTCCCTTGATCGCTAAGATATGTAGAGATTGACGGTGATCATAGGTCTCCCCGAGATTGCTAACAGTTAGTGCATGGTGACCCTAGGTTTTCCCGAGGTTGCCAACACTAGGTTGGGGTGGAGCTCACTGAGACATAATGTCTCATCCCAATCATTCTGGTGCAAGTTTTCAGGTAAGCAAGTGGTTCGTGATGAAGTTCTTCAGGGAGACGCTGAATGGAGTGTAGATGCTCATCATGTACCAGCTCAGGAGGTTGTCAGACAATGGTATAAGTGTATTTTAGTGGTACTTGTTCAGTTGTTTAAACGAGCAAATTTGTATTCATTCAGTTGTATATTATTATTATTGAAAAATTTTAATGTATCCAGTATCAGATTTAATACGCATGCTAAATATTCTAGATAAATTTAGTATGGGTGTTACAACACCACTAGCCATCTTAAAAAATGGTTAAATTTTATAAGTAAATAACAATCCCTAGAACATATACTTGTCCAACTTATATCACATTATCTTGTCCTCGTAAAATTACCTATGAGTTAAAACTTCGATAAAAAGAAATATAGCATAACTAGGCTAAAAACAAGTATGAAATGTCAAGTTTACAACACATATTTTTCTATTTAAGGTAACTCTTAAACTATAATCTATAAAATATAACCCCGAGACGCAAGATAATATAATTAAAAGATACGATAAAAAAACTAAGCTTGTTGAAAGGATTTTCAGAATATTTTCATTGCTACAAAAAAGGTGTTCCTAAATAATTTGTCAAATTTAACCGATCAAGAGTGGTTGAATATTTAGGGTTGAACAATAGAGTTATGGAATAACAACTTTGATGTGTTTAAGAGCCGTTGTGGCTATAGACGCGGTAATACAAAAGTCCTAAATAGAGGTACATAGTAATGGGGAACCTTACAGGTTGTGATATGTGATTCAAAAAGAATCCTACAAGCTGACTGACTTTGGTCCTACGAGCTTTATAAAATAAATGGTATTTATCACAACCTCCTAAGTATCTTACTTTAGACAGTAGAGGATTCCATTTTAAACAAGATCCGTTGTTGAGACATGAAGAAGTAGAGATCGAATGGTTGCTTCATTAAGTTACAAATACACGTCACGAAAGACAAGGACAGATCCATGGACCTAATATAATATGTCGTTCACATGTGTCAGCAGTCGAGGATCACCGATTGATGTCAGCATGTAACACCCATAATAAGATTGCCTAGCATCTTATACGAGTATTAAAATTTCGTACTGGATACATTAATTTACAATATAAAAAGTTCATTCAAAATATTACACCACATTGTAATATTACAATCCATAGTTTATACAATTCCTCTTTGATACATGTACATCAAAGTACAGCAACATATAAAACAGTCAAACTATAAACATATAACATCAGCACGATTAGTTCGTAGCCTTCTCCTTACCCTTGTTGCATGCTGCCTGTGAACCTGCACCAGAAGGAATGGGATGAGACATAATGTCTCAGTGAGCTCTACCCAACCTACTGTTGGCAACCACATGGAACTTAGGGTCGCCATGCCTACCTTGGCAATTTAGGGGATACTAGAATCGCCAAGTCTTTAATTCTATCCCCAAAGGATATAACTTCCTATAACTATAACTGTAATCTACCCGTATCTGTAAAACTTCCTGTGACTATAACTTTAACTATAATTGTAAAACATAATACAAATAAAGTGTTTTATGTTAGCTGTTAGCGTTGAACAAACAATTAATCTGAGTTCATTTTACGGAGTGCATCCGGATGGAGTAACCCCGAAGTACAACATCCCTATGACCCGATGAAATTCCTGACAATCAGGCTAACACCGGACTCCCTATGAAACGTGTGGACAACCCTCTCGGAGAAGTCCCATCCGGCGAACCCCGAAGTCTGCTGAACACGCCCTATGACTGTGAAACGTGCGAACACGCCATTATCTTTGATATAATTCTTTGACTTTAACATATGAACATATAATCTGTTACTATAATCATATAACATTCTTGTAACATATAACCTATAACCTATGATTCTTGGCTTATCGGTCTCATAAGCCACCTATAATCGTTGGAGAACCAACACTATAAACTTATCTGTAAATATGATTGCCGAAGCACTCCCATTGCCCATGTATTCTAAATGAATACGTCTATAACCTTGTTCACCTATTTAGGTTCTCGAATTATCAAGCCATATCCCTCCCTTATTAATCTATACATCCCCTAAGGGTTAGGTCCTCTAATACTTAATAGGGATACATAGCCATTGCACGTTGTTTGTTGAGTTTGAAGTAGCATTGGTCGGCTGGAATGGTACAAGTAAAGAAGAAAAACAAGATGTTCCTGTGTGCTGTGGAATCGTGACAAGATTTGTAAATCGTGTCACGATTTGTAAATCGTGTCACGATTTTCTACCCAGAAATCGTGTTATACTCTGTGTAACACCCTAACCCTTAACCGCCGATTATTAACTTTAATAAAACAAAACGTTAAGGACATAGGAAGTTACAACATAACGAAAACGCATTTTCATAAACATCAACAGATCAAAATATATTTGATTCATAAACAGCAGCGGAAAAAGAAAAACAAACAGAAAAACAGAGACGATACCCCTTCTAACAGGATACCCCTTCTAGCTCATCAGCTCATACCCCTTCTATATCAAAATTCACGAAATCGATTGAATCGTTTTCTTTCCGTTTTCAAAACACATTACAACATTTCACATGTTTAAACCAAAGACCAATTTAAAACAGAGACGTGCGAAAAAGACACAAAAACATAAAACAGAAAATGCTGTCACAGCACAATTTCACTAAGACCTCCTTGGAGTATTTTCATCATAACTCAAAAACTAAAAGTCATTTTCACGTCAAACCAAAGCCACTGGAAAGCTAACAAAATTATCTAAAACTTTCATGTTTACACCCAAGGCCAATTCTGTACCAATCAATACCAGTTTTCGTTTCAACTACGGAAAAGTTGTGCAGAAAATTATGCAGAAAATCGGACCAACAGCATTAGAAAAATTAACATCCAAATCTACAACAGAGACCATTTGCCAAATTTATACATACACGTTCAGATACCCAAAATGGTGTTACAACTATCAGAGCCCTAAACTCTAACTAGGGTACAACACCTAGTACAAAAAGTAAGGATAGCTAAGCTATGCCCTCACCACTACGCAGGTTCTATACGACAACAGCTAATCCTCGACGATATGCTCGTCTTCCTGAAAATCTGGATCCCCAAAGATCCAGCACATAACACAAAACAGAGAGTGTTAGTAAAACATAATCAACACCATATAAACAGCACAATACTAAGTAGGGTACCTACACTTTACCCATCATGCATATTCTAACTCACGCACATGCATCATCAATTATCGTCAAACATTTATTCATTAATCACAAGTACTCAAAACATATCAACACTTTAAGCAATTAAGTCAAACAGATGGAAATTATCAATCATCAATTACCA
This sequence comes from Medicago ruthenica, assembly GCA_018208015.1. Classification (NCBI taxonomy): domain Eukaryota; kingdom Viridiplantae; phylum Streptophyta; class Magnoliopsida; order Fabales; family Fabaceae; genus Medicago; species Medicago ruthenica. The sequence continues at coordinate 44,538,594 of CM031372.1, forward strand.
TGCACACATAATTCTTCAAGCACAAAACTCATCAATCACAATTATCACTCAACAACCATTATGCACACATAAGTTCCCACAAAACTCATCAATCACAATTATCACTAATGTCACAAAGGATGCATGCCTCAAATGCATTCTCTAATGCATGTGGTACCAAATCATTTTGGATAAACTTATATCCTTATCAAGCTCTCTTGATAACCAAGCTCTCTTGGATTTCATTCGGATAAACTTATATCCTTACCAAGCTCTCTTGATAACCAAGCTCTCTTGGATTTCATTCGGATAAACTTATATCCTTACCAAGCTCTCTTGATAACCAAGCTCTCTTGGATTTCATTCGGATAAACTTATATCCTTACCAAGCTCTCTTGATAACCAAGCTCTCTTGGATTTCATTCGGATAAACTTATATCCTTACCAAGCTCTCTTGATAACCAAGCTCTCTTGGATTTCATTCGGATAAACTTATATCCTTACCAAGCTCTCTTGATAACCAAGCTCTCTTGGATTTCATTCGGATAAACTTATATCCTTACCAAGCTCTCTTGATAACCAAGCTCTCTTGGATTTCATTCGGATAAACTTATATCCTTACCAAGCTCTCTTGATAACCAAGCTCTCTTGGATTTCATTCGGATAAACTTATATCCTTACCAAGCTCTCTTGATAACCAAGCTCTCTTGGATTTCATTCGGATAAACTTATATCCTTACCAAGCTCTCTTGATAACCAAGCTCTCTTGGATTTCATACCCGCTCCGGATATCATCGAATAACCCGCTCCGGGTATCATACAATCATGAAATGCATGATGATTCACTTAGCAAATATATGATACTTACTAACACAACTAATTATCAGCTCTCTGATATATATCACAACAACAACAAACACAAACAACACCACTAATTATCAGCTCTCTGATAATTATCACAACAACAACAAACACAAACAACACCACTAATTATCAGCTCTCTGATAATTATCACAACAACAACAAACACGAACACTAGGCTCTCATGGCCAGATCATAAGACACAACATGTATATACTCAACCATGTTCAACAATCTCAATAAAACCAAGCAATCACACCAAAATCTCAAACACATAAGGGTTTCAAAGGAAAACCCACACACTTTGATAACTTATCCATTCAAACATATTCATCAATACCCACACCTTAGTCTTTAATATTACTAAGTCCAAATCCACTTTCAAAACCTTAGACACCCTCTATTAATTCCTAACAGCCATTCTAAGCATTATATAACACATACTCACACAACATGATGGCCATAACAAAAATCACCATGTTAGGGTTTTACTCAAGCTTTTCTTGAACAACAACAACATTTTCGAAATTCCCAAAACATAGATAAACATCATATAACTTCAATTAAACATACTAACAACATCACTTAGCATCAAATAAGCATAACATAATCATTAACAACTTTAATCATAAAAACTTTCCATCCAAACATACATGAAAACACAATATCAATCCCCAAAATCATACTAGAATCATACTACAATCATCAAACTCAAGTTTTGTTTAAGAAAAGTTTCACAAAACCAAAAGAAAAGTGAGAGGAGAAGTTTGGGTACGGAGATATCGACAATCTCCCCTTCTCGAGTCACTCCCGATTACGAATACTAACTCTCTTACCCGGAATCGATGAACCAACGAAAGTTCCAAGCCTTCTCTTCTCTTTCTCGTGAGCTTCTCTCTTGCCCTAGGTTTCTCTTGCTCTTCTCCCTTCTCTTACACGGTTCCAGCTTTCCAAAAGACAAAGAATAGTGATGACAAAGTCTTTGTGGTTATCTTTATAACCCAATCCAATCAATCATGGCCATCCATTCTTACTAACTCTCAAGGACCAATCCTAGCCTTTCAATCCAATCCAAGCTCACTAAATCTCATCCACTTGATCATTACTACTCATAAACTCAAAAGCCCAATACTATTCATCTTCTTGGCCCAATTTCGCCCAAAACCTTAAAATCTCGATTACGAACTTACGCTCGCGCTAAATAATTATTTCTCGACTACGAGAAAACATTTTTAAAAGCCAAACAATAAAATAAAATATATAAAAATATAATTTACGAAAATCTGGTCGTTACACTCTGCCTGTAAAATCGTGACACGGTTGCAGAATCGTGACACGATTTTACCTGCAGTTGGACAGCATAGGGCAATTTCAAAACATGATTTTCACCATTCTTGGCACAACCCAACATACTCAAACATCATACAGCTTAAGGCATAATTCTAAGGCATATAAACAGCTTACAACATGTATGATCAAGGATTCACTATCAAAAGAACTTATGGCACTATAACCTCAAATTGATCATAAACTATAAACATCAAAGCTTAAACAAAGTGGGTTCTAAAACCCCTAGGAGCTCACCTTTAACCTCAATTAGAGCTTGCTAAGATCAGAAATCCAAAACCCTAGCTTCAAACTCAAAGCCTCTACTCAAGAGAGCTTCCTATCCTTGGCTTTCTATAGCTTCTTCTTGCTCCAAATTTCCAAAACAAGGTTACTTGCAACACAAGAGTTCAGGAAGAAGTTTGATTCTTTAAGGGGTGATGATTTGATGATGATGAAGGTGAAGATGGGGGGCGATAATGAGGGAGAAAGAGGGAGAAAATTCTGATTTTCTTTGAGTGAGAATTGAGTGATAAACTTGGAAAATTTTCATATTTATCCAAATAGTCACTTTCCCTCAATTTACAACTTTGCCATTCCCTCATATTACAACTTTGCCATGCTTGCACATTAAGCTTCTAACACGTATAACTGATACTTCTAAACGGGATATTACACTCTACCCCCCTTACTAACTCTCAAGGACCAATCCTAGCCTTTCAATCCAATCCAAGCTCACTAAATCTCATCCACTTGATCATTACTACTCATAAACTCAAAAGCCCAATACTATTCATCTTCTTGGCCCAATTTCGCCCAAAACCTTAAAATCTCGATTACGAACTTACGCTCGCGCTAAATAATTATTTCTCGACTACGAGAAAATATTTTTAAAAGCCAAACAATAAAATAAAATATATAAAAATATAATTTACGAAAATCTGGTCGTTACAACTCTACCCCCCTAAAAAGAATTTTCGCCCTCGAAAATACCTGAAAACAACTCTGGATAGAAGTCTCGCATCTTGCTCTCGATTCAGACCAACACAAAGGTGTTCTACATCTTCTCCCATACAACGCTTCAAAAGGTGTCATACCAATGCTCGAATGAAAACTGATGTTATACGTAAACTCAATCAATGGTAAGCAAGCTTCCCAACTCACTCCTTGTTCCAAAATACATGATCTTAATAAATCCTCCAATGATTGAATCGTCCTCTCCGATTGACCATCCGTCTGCGGGTGATAAGCAGAACTCGTCTTCAACTTAGTCCCCAATGCCTCTTGCAAACTTTCCCAAAACCTTGAAGTAAAACGGGGATCTCTATCTGATACGATACTCGACGGAATTCCATGTAATCTCACGATTTGCTCGACATAAATCTCAGCCAACTTCGGTACTAGCATACCGGTCTTGATAGCTATGAAATGAGCAGACTTTGTTAACCTGTCGACAACTACCCAAATCATATTGTTACCTTCGACGTCTTCGGTCAACCGCTTACAAAATCCATCGCAATACTGTCCCATTTCCATTCTGGAATAAACATAGGTTGCAATAGCCCCGACGGCTTCTGATGCTCCACCTTGGACTTCTGACAAGTCAAACACGCGAAAACAAACTCGGCGATCTCTTTCTTCATCCCTTGCCACCAAAACATTTTCCTCAGATCGTGATACATCTTAGTAACACCAGGATGAATACTTAAGTTGCTTCTGTGACCTTCCTCCAAGATCATCCGCTTCAACTCAGGTACATCAGGTACACCTAACCTTCCTTGACACCTCATCACGCCTTTCTCATCGATCTCAACGTTTACCTTTTTCCCTTGCTCGATGAGCGTCTTAAGCTTCGTCAATCTCACATCAGACTTTTGCTTTTCCACAACCTCTTCAAGAAAATCATTCGTCAACCTCAACATTCCTAACTTCACGCTTCTGGTTGTCCTTTCACAAACCAAACTGAGGTCTCTAAACTCTTCAATCAATCTCATTTCCTTCGCCATCAGAGAAGACATATGCAAAGACTTCCTACTCAACGCATCGACTACCACATTAGCCTTACCCGGGTGATAGCTCAACTCGAAATCATAATCCTTAAGAAACTCTAACCATCTTCTTTGCCTCATATTGAGCTCCTTCTGATCAAACAAGTATTTCAGACTCTTGTGAACTCTGCTCACACTTGTCATCCCAAACGAAAGCTTGACCCTTCCTAGTCAACTGTGTCAACGGCAACGCCAACTTTGAAAATCCTTCGATGAGCCTCCGATAGTAACCGGCCAAACCAAGAAAACTTCGGATCTCAGTAACAGACTCCGGCGTCCCCCAATCTTGCACGGCCTCTACCTTAGCAGGATCCACTGCTATACCACCACTTGAAATGACGTGACCCAAAAAGCTAACTTCATGCAACCAAAATTCACACTTAGAAAATTTTGCATAAAGCTTCTTCTCGCGCAACACCTCCAACACAATCCTCAAATGCTCGGCATGTTCCTCTTCCGTCTTCGAGTATACCAAAATATCGTCTATGAAGACCACCACGAATCGATCCAAAAAGGAATGAAATATACGATTCATATATTCCATAAACACTCCAGGTGCATTAGTAACTCCAAAAGGCATAACAGCGTACTCGTAGTGACCATACCTTGTCCTGAAAGCAGTCTTCGGTATATCCTCCGCCTTAACTCTTATCTGGTGATATCCTGATCTCAAATCAATCTTGCTGAACACACAGGCTCCCACTAACTGATCCATCAAATCATCTATCCTCGGAAGTGGATACTTGTTCTTGATAGTTGCTTTATTCAACTGACGATAGTCGATGCACAGACGCATACTACCATCTTTCTTCTCTTCCACTCTCAACGATGCAAACATAGCAAACACGTCCTCTTGAGCCTTCACTGATCTTGCCACTTCTCGACAACACATGAGCTTCGAACACAACTCTGGCTCCAGTCTTGGAAACATAACCGTCTTCTTACCGCAGTTGACATGAACACGATTAAATTCTAACCAGTTCATACCAAAGATAACGTCTATCCTGCTCAACGGAATGCAGACTAAGTCCCTTCCAAAGTGTCGATCAAGCATAGTGACTGAACAGCCAACACAGACTTGAGTAGTCGATACCGAACCACTCGCAGGCGTTTCTATAACCATGCGTCCCATCATATTCTCTACTCTAAGACCCAACCTCTTCACGCAATCCACAGAAATAAACGAATGGGTAGCACCCGTATCAATAATAGCAGACCAAGGAGTATTATTGATAAAGCATGTACCTCTGATCAAGTTGTCCGCCTTCGCATCACCACCATCTAAAGCAAACACCTTTCCTCCAGCCGCTCTAGGCTTCTTACACACGTTGCTCTTATGACCCGCTTCTTTGCAGTTGAAGCACACAATACCCTTCTTGCACTGATCAGCTTTGTGGTTAGGATCACCACACTTGAAACACTTCCCATCATTCTTCGGGCACTCAAAAAAAAACGATGTCCCGGTTGTCCACACTTAAAGCAATTCCTATTACCTCCAAACTTGCTACCACTACTCCCACCTTCATCGGGTTTCTTCCCACCTCTGCCATACGGTTTACCTCTAGCCATGTCCTTTCCCCTCTTCTCACTCACGGCTTTGTAGTAATTAGCCTTGGCTTCCTGTGCTGCTCTATCAGCCGTCCTACTCACAGCCTTCTGAACCATGGCATTCGCCATCAATTCCATCGCATCGGCAAATGCTTTTTGCGCCATAACCTGAACCAACACCACGCACCACGAGTGAGGATACACTTCGTTTCCTCAAAACAGTATAACAGTGTTTTCCTAGCACATGTTACACAAAGGGAATCTACACCTAATTGATCCAATGGATCGACCTGCTCTGATACCACCTATTGTAACACCCTAACCCTTAACCGCCGATTATTAACTTTAATAAAACAAAACGTTAAGGACATAGGAAGTTACAACATGACGAAAACGCATTTTCATAAACATCAACAGATCAAAATATATTTGATTCATAAACAGCAGCGGAAAAAGAAAAACAAACAGAAAAACAGAGACGATACCCCTTCTAACAGGATACCCCTTCTAACAGGATACCCCTTCTAGCTCATCAGCTCATACCCCTTCTATATCAAAATTCACGAAATCGATTGAATCGTTTTCTTTCCGTTTTCAAAACACATTACAACATTTCACATGTTTAAACCAAAGACCAATTTAAAACAGAGACGTGCGAAAAAGACACAAAAACATAAAACAGAAAATGCTGTCACAGCACAATTTCACTAAGACCTCCTTGGAGTATTTTCATCATAACTCAAAAACTAAAAGTCATTTTCACGTCAAACCAAAGCCACTGGAAAGCTAACAAAATTATCTAAAACTTTCATGTTTACACCCAAGGCCAATTCTGTACCAATCAATACCAGTTTTCGTTTCAACTACGGAAAAGTTGTGCAGAAAATTATGCAGGAAATCGGACCAACAGCATTAGAAAAATTAACATCCAAATCTACAACAGAGACCATTTGCCAAATTTATACATACACGTTCAGATACCCAAAATGGTGTTACAACTATCAGAGCCCTAAACTCTAACTAGGGTACAACACCTAGTACAAAAAGTAAGGATAGCTAAGCTATGCCCTCACCACTACGCAGGTTCTATACGACAACAGCTAATCCTCGACGATATGCTCGTCTTCCTGAAAATCTGGATCCCCAAAGATCCAGCACATAACACAAAACAGAGAGTGTTAGTAAAACATAATCAACACCATATAAACAGCACAATACTAAGTAGGGTACCTACACTTTACCCATCATGCATATTCTAACTCACGCACATGCATCATCAATTATCGTCAAACATTTATTCATTAATCACAAGTACTCAAAACATATCAACACTTTAAGCAATTAAGTCAAACAGATGGAAATTATCAATCATCAATTACCATGCACACATAATTCTTCAAGCACAAAACTCATCAATCACAATTATCACTCAACAACCATTATGCACACATAAGTTCCCACAAAACTCATCAATCACAATTATCACTAATGTCACAAAGGATGCATGCCTCAAATGCATTCTCTAATGCATGTGGTACCAAATCATTTTGGATAAACTTATATCCTTATCAAGCTCTCTTGATAATCAAGCTCTCTTGGATTTCATTCGGATAAACTTATATCCTTACCAAGCTCTCTTGATAACCAAGCTCTCTTGGATTTCATTCGGATAAACTTATATCCTTACCAAGCTCTCTTGATAACCAAGCTCTCTTGGATTTCATTCGGATAAACTTATATCCTTACCAAGCTCTCTTGATAACCAAGCTCTCTTGGATTTCATTCGGATAAACTTATATCCTTACCAAGCTCTCTTGATAACCAAGCTCTCTTGGATTTCATTCGGATAAACTTATATCCTTACCAAGCTCTCTTGATAACCAAGCTCTCTTGGATTTCATTCGGATAAACTTATATCCTTACCAAGCTCTCTTGATAACCAAGCTCTCTTGGATTTCATTCGGATAAACTTATATCCTTACCAAGCTCTCTTGATAACCAAGCTCTCTTGGATTTCATTCGGATAAACTTATATCCTTACCAAGCTCTCTTGATAACCAAGCTCTCTTGGATTTCATACCCGCTCCGGATATCATCGAATAACCCGCTCCGGGTATCATACAATCATGAAATGCATGATGATTCACTTAGCAAATATATGATACTTACTAACACAACTAATTATCAGCTCTCTGATAGATATCATAACAACAACAAACACAAACAACACCACTAATTATCAGCTCTCTGATAATTATCACAACAACAACAAACACAAACAACACCACTAATTATCAGCTCTCTGATAATTATCCCAACAACAACAAACACGAACACTAGGCTCTCATGGCCAGATCATAAGACACAACATGTATATACTCAACCATGTTCAACAATCTCAATAAAACCAAGCAATCACACCAAAATCTCAAACACATAAGGGTTTCAAAGGAAAACCCACACACTTTGATAACTTATCCATTCAAACATATTCATCAATACCCACACCTTAGTCTTTAATATTACTAAGTCCAAATCCACTTTCAAAACCTTAGACACCCTCTATTAATTCCTAACAGCCATTCTAAGCATTATATAACACATACTCACACAACATGATGGCCATAACAAAAATCACCATGTTAGGGTTTTACTCAAGCTTTTCTTGAACAACAACAACATTTTCGAAATTCCCAAAACATAGATAAACATCATATAACTTCAATTAAACATACTAACAACATCACTTAGCATCAAATAAGCATAACATAATCATTAACAACTTTAATCATAAAAACTTTCCATCCAAACATACATGAAAACACAATATCAATCCCCAAAATCATACTAGAATCATACTACAATCATCAAACTCAAGTTTTGTTTAAGAAAAGTTTCACAAAACCAAAAGAAAAGTGAGAGGAGAAGTTTGGGTACGGAGATATCGACAATCTCCCCTTCTCGAGTCACTCCCGATTACGAATACTAACTCTCTTACCCGGAATCGATGAACCAACGAAAGTTCCAAGCCTTCTCTTCTCTTTCTCGTGAGCTTCTCTCTTGCCCTAGGTTTCTCTTGCTCTTCTCCCTTCTCTTACACGGTTCCAGCTTTCCAAAAGACAAAGAATAGTGCTGACAAAGTCTTTGTGGTTATCTTTATAACCCAATCCAATCAATCATGGCCATCCATTCTTACTAACTCTCAAGGACCAATCCTAGCCTTTCAATCCAATCCAAGCTCACTAAATCTCATCCACTTGATCATTACTACTCATAAACTCAAAAGCCCAATACTATTCATCTTCTTGGCCCAATTTCGCCCAAAACCTTAAAATCTCGATTACGAACTTACGCTCGCGCTAAATAATTATTTCTCGACTACGAGAAAATATTTTTAAAAGCCAAACAATAAAATAAAATATATAAAAATATAATTTACGAAAATCTGGTCGTTACACTCTGCCTGTAAAATCGTGACACGGTTGCAGAATCGTGACACGATTTTACCTGCAGTTGGACAGCATAGGGCAATTTCAAAACATGATTTTCACCATTCTTGGCACAACCCAACATACTCAAACATCATACAGCTTAAGGCATAATTCTAAGGCATATAAACAGCTTACAACATGTATGATCAAGGATTCACTATCAAAAGAACTTATGGCACTATAACCTCAAATTGATCATAAACTATAAACATCAAAGCTTAAACAAAGTGGGTTCTAAAACCCCTAGGAGCTCACCTTTAACCTCAATTAGAGCTTGCTAAGATCAGAAATCCAAAACCCTAGCTTCAAACTCAAAGCCTCTACTCAAGAGAGCTTCCTATCCTTGGCTTTCTATAGCTTCTTCTTGCTCCAAATTTCCAAAACAAGGTTACTTGCAACACAAGAGTTCAGGAAGAAGTTTGATTCTTTAAGGGGTGATGATTTGATGATGATGAAGGTGAAGATGGGGGGCGATAATGAGGGAGAAAGAGGGAGAAAATTCTGATTTTCTTTGAGTGAGAATTGAGTGATAAACTTGGAAAATTTTCATATTTATCCAAATAGTCACTTTCCCTCAATTTACAACTTTGCCATTCCCTCATATTACAACTTTGCCATGCTTGCACATTAAGCTTCTAACACGTATAACTGATACTTCTAAACGGGATATTACACTCTACCCCCCTTAAAGAAATTTCATCCTCGAAATTTAGAATTTACCTGTAAACAGATGCGGATAGCTCTCCAGCATCTCTGATTCTAATTCCCATGTTGCTTCACCGTAGGGAGAACCTTTCCATATGACTTTAACAATTGGAATCTCTTTGTTCCTCAATGCTTTGACATCACGTTCAATAATCTGTTCCGGTCCAGGCCGAAAGGTCAAGTCCGATCTCAAGTCGATGGTTTCCAACTCTACTGGTTGAAAAGGATCCGGAATGAACTTCCTTAACTGTGAAACATGGAAAACATCATGTAATCCTGACATAGCCGGTGGCAGAGCCAATTGATAAGCTGCTGGTCCGACACGTTTGAGTATCTGAAATGGCCCAATAAATCTTGGACTCAATTTCTTTGTCCTATAAACACCTCGTAATCCCAACTTAGGGGTAACTTTCAGGAATACATGATCTCCCACTTCGAACTCTAGAGGTCTTCGCCTCTTGTCCGCATAACTCTTCTGTCGACTCTGAGCAGTTCTGATCTTATCTTGGATGGATTTAAACTTTAAAGTGGTCTCCTAAATAATCTCAGGTCCCAGAATACTTTTATCTCCAACCTCTGACCAACAAAGTGGTATCCTACACCTCCTGCCATACAATGCCTCATAAAGTGCCATTCCGATACTAGAATGGTAACTATTATTATAAGAAAATTCAATTAGAGGTAGATGATTATTCCATCTTCCTCCATCCTCTAAAATACATGCGCGTAGCATATCCTCTAATGTCTGAATGGTTCTTTCAGATTGTCCATCTGTTTGAGGATGATGGGACGTACTCAACATTAACCTTGTTCCCAAAGCCTTCTGAAAAGCCTTCCAAAAGTGAGAGGTAAAGATAGGATCTCTATCCGAAACAATACTAGTTGGAACACCATGCAGCTTTACAATCTCAGTTATGAACAACTCCGCATATTGAGCAGCCCTGTACGTAGTCCTAACCGGTAAAAAGTGAGCTTACTTAGTTAACCGGTCGACAACTACCCAAATCGAATCATGTCCCCGTTGAGTTCGAGGTAACCCTGTCACAAAATCCATAGATCTCTTCCCATTTCCACTGAGGGATTTCCAATGGTACTAGCATCCCTGCAGGTCTCTGATGTTCAATCTTTACTTGTTGACACACAATACATCGTGATACAAATTCCGCAATATCGGTCTTCATCCCCGGCCACCAATAATCTTTCTTTAAATCTTGATACATTTTAGTGGTACCTTGGTGAATACTGAAACTACTCTTGTGTGCCTCTTCCAAAATCAACCTTTTTAAATTAGCATCATTAGGAACACAAACTCTACCTTCAAACAGCAGAGTACCATCCGATGCCCTTGAAAACTCTGACTGCCCAATCCTCCTCTGAAGATCCATATCCGATTCTTGAGCTTGTGCGATTCTGGACCGCAAATCACAAGTAACCTCTAATCTTTGCAACAAGATGCCATCATTCAACTCTGTGACACTGAGATTAAGATCTCTAAATTTCTCATACAAACCACAAGTGTGCATCAACACTTCTGCTCTCATCAAAGATTTCCTGCTTAAGGCATCAGCAACTACGTTCGCCTTTCCCGGGTGATACTTTAATTCAAAATCAAAATCCTTTAAGTATTCCATCCATCTTCTCTGTCTCATGTTCAGTTCTCGTTGATCGAACAAATACTTTAAACTTTTGTGGTCACTGAACAAGTCAAATTGTGCTCCATATAGATGGTGCCTCCATACTTTCAAAGCAAAAACTATAGCTGCCAATTCAAGGTCATGAGATTTAAGCTGCCGAGAAGCATAAGCTATTACATTACCTTCTTGCATGAGCACACTGCCCAGTCCTTTAGAGGACGCATCACAATATACAACATATTTCTTTTCGGGATCCGGTATTGCTAGCACTGGAGCCTTGGATAATTTCTTCCTCAATGTCCGGATACTTTTCTCACAATCTTCGTCCCAGACGAAAGGCACATCTTTCCTCGTGAGGCACGTCAAAGGCAAAGCAATCTGTGAAAATCTCATAATAAATCTTCGGTAGTAACCTGCTAAACCCAGGAAACTCCGAACTTCTGTTACATTCACTGGTCTGGCCCAATTAAGGACAACTTCAACTTTAGATGAGTATACCGACACTCCTCCTTTGGAGATAACTTGCCCCAAAAACTGGATTTCCGACAACCAAAATTCACATTTGCTGAATTTTGCATATAACTGATTTTCTCTGAGGATGTCCAAAACAATTCTCAGATGCTGAGCATGTTCCTGTGAGTCTTTTGAATAGATCAAAATATCATCAATAAAAATTACCACAAACTGATCCAGGTAAGGCTGGAAAATTCTATTCATGTAGTCCATAAACACTGCTGGAGCATTAGTCACTCCAAACGGCATAACCAGAAATTTATAATGTCTGTAACGTGTTTTGAACGCCGTCTTGGACACATCTGACGATTTGATACAAATCTGGTGGTATCCTGATCTGAGATCAATCTTTGAGAATACTCTGGCTCCTTTGAGTTGATCCAGAAGATCATCAATCCTTGGTAGTGGATTTTTATTCTTAATTGTCACTTTATTCAGCCGGCGGTAGTCGATACACAATCTCATACTGCCATCCTTCTTCTTAACCAATAACACTGGTGCACCCCAAGGTGACACACTGGGCCTGTTAAAATGTTTCTGAATTAAGTCCTCTAACTGAGACTTCAATTCCTTAAGCTCTGACGGTGACATTCTATACGGCGCCACAGATACTGGCTCCGATCCTAGGATGAGATCAATAGAAAACTCAACTTCTCGTTCTGGGGGTAAATTGCTTATCTCAGAAGGAAAAACATCTAGATAATCATTGACAACAGGAATGTCACTGGGACTCAGTTCTGATTCTGAAGTCACAGTAACCATCACATAAAAACCCCTATCCTGAGCACACATAAGCTGGGTAAGCTGATGAGTGCGGTTAATTAACTCTGATAAAGCCACACCTTCCGTCGTATCATCTGTAGGCATAAAAATACACTTTTTCGCACATCCAATGTACACATGATTAGCAGAAAGCCAATCCATTCCTAGGATCACATCTAATTGTATCATGGGAAGACACACCAAATCTATGTAGTATGTCTTGCTAGATACAGTGATCGGGCAATTTTCACATATAAAACTAGCTACAACTCCACCTTCTGTAGCGGTAGATACCGTCATAGGAGGAATCAACGGTGACATAGTTAACTGTAATGTTTCTACACACTTGTATGAAATAAAGAAACATGTTGCACCACAATCAAAAAGCACTTTAACTGGATCCTGGCCTAAGTAACACACACCGGCAATTAAGTCTTCATTGGCCAAGGCCTTCTGACCATCAAGGGAGTACACCCTGCCTTTACTTGTAGTAGTACCTTCAGCTCCACTTTTACTCTTCCTTTCTGGACAGTTTGCTAAAATGTGCCCCGGCTGCCTACACCCAAAACACACTCCTGTTTGCCTCATGCATTCACCGTAATGCATTTTCCCACAGTATTTACAAGCAGCACTCGCCTGGTGTGGAAACAACTGCTTACCCCTCTTAGGAGAGCCCTTAGGCTTATTCTCATGGTACCTATCTTGAAGCTTGCCCTTTCTCTTTTCAAACAATGCAGCTTTCTCTTTAGCGGTTTTGGGAAAACCCGCTTCAGCAACCAAACTGTCGTGAACCATTTCATCATAGCTGGTATTTCTTTGAAGGCTCACTGTTGTATCAATTTCACCTCTCAACCCACGCCTATACTGATTCATCTTCCAGTTCTCATTACCAGCATACTCGTTGTGAGAGGAGTAGTACGACAACTCTTCAAACTTTTTGGTAAACTCAGTGACTGACATGCCACCTTGTTTCAACTCAAGGAACTCTTGTTCTTTCTTTACTTTGTAGGACATCGGGATATACTTCTCTAGCATTGCTTCCTTGAAGTTATCCCAATTAATCTCAATGTCATTTGCTATCATTCGGCGTTGAGCAGATTCCCACCAATCTTCTGCTGCGCCTCTGAACTGGTTGGTTGCCAACAATACCTTACTCTCTTCTGGGCATTCCACCATCCGGAACACTTTCTCAATCTGCTTTAGCCATCTCTTGGCTTCTGGAGGTTCACCTTCCCCATTAAACTCAGGAGGGTGGTTCCTATTAAATTCCCGGAAGGACGGATTAGCCACTACTGGTGGTGGTGTCTGCTGCTGAGCACCTTGACCTTGGTGCATCATCTCCATCCATTCATGCTGAGTTTGGGCCTGTTGTTGGGCTTGTTGCTGCATCATAAGCATCATCTGCGGATGCTGTAATGCAGCTTGAGCCTGCTGCTCTTGATATTGTTGCTGCAACGCCTGCTGCTGTTGCATCATTTGAGCCCAAAAATTCATATTACGGTCTCCTCCGGCTTCCTCAGCATTGGCCTGATTTACTCTAGGCCTGCCAGGACCTCTTCTTCTCCCGGACATCTTATCCTAACTGTCATACACAAGTCAAAGTGATCAGTTTCAACCAGATATAACATTTAGAATAATGTCCCGGATCCAAGAGATCCACAAACTTATATTGTATTTTAATGACCCAAGGCACGGTCTGAATCGACCTGCTCTGATACCAAATTGTAACACCCGTAATAAGATTGCCTAGGATCTTATACGAGTATTAAAATTTCGTACTGGATACATTAATTTACAATATAAAAAGTTCATTCAAAATATTACACCACATTGTAATATTACAATAGATAGTTTATACAATTCCTCTTTGATACATGTACATCAAAGTACAGCAACATATAAAACAGTCAAACTATAAACATATAACATCAGCACGATCAGTCCGTAGCCTTCTCCTTACCCTTGTTGCGTGCTGCTTGTGATCTTGCCTGTGAACCTGCACCAGAAGGAATGGGATGAGACATAATGTCTCAGTGAGCTCTACCCAACCTACTGTTGGCAACCACAGGGAACCTAGGGTCGCCATGCCTACCTTGGCAATTTAGGGGATACTAGAATCGCCAAGTCTTTAATTCTATCCCCAAAGGATATAACTTCCTATAACTATAACTGTAATCCACCCGTATCTGTAAAACTTCCTGTGACTATAACTTAACTATAACTGTAAAACATAATACAAATAAAGTGTTTTATGTTAGCTGTTAGCGTTGAATAAACAATTAATCTGAGTTCATTTTACGGAGTGCATCCGGGTGGAGTAAGCCCGAAGTACAACATCCCTATGACCCGATGAAATTCCTGACAATCAGGCTAACACCGGACTCCCTATGAAACGTGTGGACAACCCTCTCGGAGAAGTCCCATCCGCCGAACCCTGGAGTCTGCTGAACACGCCCTATGACTGTGAAACGTGCGAACACGCCATTATCTTTGATATAATTCTTTGACTTTAACATATGAACATATAATCTATTACTATAATCATATAACATTCCTGTAACATATAACCTATAACCTATGATTCTTGGCTTATCGTTCTCATCCTATAATCTTTGGAGAACCAACACTATAAACTTATCTGTAAATATGATTGCCGAAGTGTAACACCCTAACCCTTAACCGCCGATTATTAACTTTAATAAAAAAAAAACGTTAAGGACATAGGAAGTTACAACATAATGAAAACGCATTTTCATGAACATCAACAGATCAAAATATATTTGATTCACATACAGCAGCGGAAAAATAACAAACAGCTTATAACCAAGCATGCATATAATATACAAAAATATATACATAAGATTTTCAAAAGGGGCAAATCTACAACAGAGACCATTGCCAAATTTATACATACACGTTCAGATACCCAAAGTAGTGTTACAACTATCAGAGCCCTAAACTCTAACTAGGATACAACACCTAGTACAAAAAGTAAGGATAGCTAAGCTATGCCCTCACCACTACGCAGGCACCTAAACAGCAAAATGCTACTCCTCGACGATAGTCTCGTCAACCTGATATTCTGGATCCCCAAAGATCCAGCACATAACACAAAACAGAGAGTGTTAGTATCACAACCAATTAAACATGTATAAATAACACATTATTATACATAACCAAAACACAACACGTAATTGACAAGGCACAAAACTCATCAATAACAATTATCACTTAACAACCATTATGCACACATAATTCCTCACAAAACTCATCAATAACAATTACCACTTAACAACCATTATGCACACATAATCCCTAAAATGCACACTAATGTCAAGTAGAATGTATGTTCCTAAAATGCACTCTAATGCATGTGGTACCAATTCTTGCTCAGATTTGAGTCATGGCAGACTGTTGGATAAACTTATATCCCTTGTGTACCTCTCATTCGCCATAAAGACAGTCGTACACTTGACCAACCGAAGCTGGATTACTTCTGCACCTCTCATTCGCCATAAAGACAGTCGTGCATATGACCAATAATAATTGGATTTCATTCTTACCCATAAAGAGCATACATACCATCATGAAATGCATGTATGTTCACTTAGCAATTATTGATATTTACACCTACATATGCTCAAATATGTGTGTACACTACCAATACTCATGCTAACTTCAACAAGTAGGCACTCATGGCCAATCATAATACAAACATGCATAAATCATCAAACATGGTTCACAACATCATCAACAACATCATACTAAACCAAAACTCCAAATAAACATAAATGTTTCTAAGGTAAATCCAATCCTTTGGATACCATATCAATTCAATTATATTCATCAATCCCCAAATAAACCAAGCAATCATACCAAAACCTCAAACACATAAGGGTTTCAAAGGAAAACCCATACACTTTGATAACTTATCCATTTCAAACATTATATAACACATATGCACACAACATGATGACCTTAACAAAAACCACCATGTTAGGGTTTTACTCAAGCTTTTCTTGAACAATTACTCTTTAGGAAGCATTAAGAATGAGTTAAAATGGTGGGCAAGGTTTCCAAAACATATTATGAGAATGCAGTAGCAAAAAGTCATCCCCGCGCGTACCAGGACCTCCAGAACCACTCAACGAAGTTGGGCTGTCCAGGGTTGGTCGCTACAAGCGAGCCCTTGGTCGCTACAAGCGCCCCTGGTCGCTACAAGCGCCAGTGCGGTCGCTTGAAGCGCGGATAGGCAGGGAATTATCCCGCCTGGTCGCTACAAGCGACGGTCCGTCGCTACAGCGACCGTATCAGTATAAAATCATGTAAAAATGTGATTTTCCACCATTTTTGCCCATTCAAGGTTACCCAAACTTCCAGGACATGTTAAAAACGATTTTCCATCATAAAACATCATTTAAAAACAATCACAAGCAAGGATTATATCTAGCAAGGAAATTAGGGTTAAAACACTAACTTTCCATAACTTTTCCTATGAATTCAAAACACTAGCAACATCAACTAAGCATACTAGCAACATCACTTAGCATCAAGTAAGCAAAACATGATCATTAACAACTTTAATCATAAAAACTTTCTATCAAAACCTAGATAAAGTGAAAGGAGAAGTTTGGGATGGAGAAATAGACATTCTCCCCTTCTCAAAAATCACTTGTGAATAAGCAATACTACCTCTCTTACCTCAAAATCGATGAATCAACGAAAGTTCCAAGCTTTCTCTTGCTCTCTTGCTCTTGCCCTAGCTTTCTCTCCTTCTCTTTCACGTTTTCTTCTTCTCCACAAAAACAATGAATAGTGATGTCAAAGTCTTTGTGATAATCTCTTATAACCTAATCCAATCAATCATGGCCATCCATTCCTTACTAACTCTCAAGGACCAATCCTAGCCCTTCAATCCAATCCAAGCTCACTAAATCTCATCCACTTGATCATTACTACTTATAAACGCAAAAGCCCAATACTATTCACGCCCTAGGCCCAATTTCGCCCAAAACCTTAAAAACTCGTTTACGAACTTATCCTCGCACCAAATAATTATTTTCTCGATGACGAGAAAATATTTTTAATTGCAAATCCATAAAATAAAATATATTAAAATATAACATACGAAAATAGGGTCGTTACAACTCTACCCCCCTAAAAAGAATTTTCGCCCTCGAAAATACCCGAAAACAACTCTGGATAGGAGTCCCGCATCTTGCTCTCGAGTTCCCACGTCGCATATTCACCGGCTGGGCCTCCCCAAACGACTTTCACCGATGAAATCTCTTTGTTCCTGAGCCTCTTCATCTCACTTGTATCTCGTCCGACTCAATCACATGTGACGGATCCGATACGTATTTCCTTAATTGAGACACGTGAAAAACGTCATGTAGATTTGACAACGACGGCGGTAACGCAATCCTATACGCCACCTTCCCAATCCTCTTCAAAATCTGATACGGACCAATGAACCTCGATGCTAACTTCTTCGATTCCAAAGCTCGTCCAATACCCGTAGTCGATGTAACTCTTAGAAACTCATGATCTCCTTCTTGAAATTCTATATCCTTTCTTCTCTTGTCGGCATAGCTTTTCTGGCGACTCTGCGACGCTCTCATCTTTTCTTGAATCATCTTGATCTTCTCGGTCGTTTGTTGCACAATCTCAGGTCCAAGCACCACACTTTCTCCCGATTCAAACCAACACAAAGGTGTTCTACATCTTCTCCCATACAACGCTTCAAAAGGTGCCATACCAATGCTCGAATGAAAACTGTTGTTATACGTATACTCAATCAATGGTAAGCAAGCTTCCCAACTCACTCCTTGTTCCAAAATGCACGATCTTAATAAATCCTCCAATGATTGAATCGTCCTCTCTGACTGACCATCCGTCTGCGGGTGATAAGCAGAACTCATCCGCAACTTAGTTCCCAACGCCTCTTGCAAACTCTCCCAAAACCTTGAAGTAAAACGGGGATCTCGATCTGATACGATACTCGACGGAATCCCATGCAATCTCACGATTTGCTCGACATAAATCTCAGCCAACTTCGGTACTAGCATACCGGTCTTGATAGCTATGAAATGAGCAGACTTTGTCAACCTGTCGACAACTACCCAAATCATATTGTTACCTTTCGACGTCTTCGGCAAACCGCTTACAAAATCCATCGCAATACTATCCCATTTCCACTCTGGAATAAACATAGGTTGCAATAGCCTCGACGGCTTCTGATGCTCCACCTTGGACTTCTGACAAGTCAAACATGCGAAAACAAACTCGGCGATCTCTTTCTTCATCCCTTGCCACCAAAACATTTTCCTCAGATCTTGATACATTTTAGTAACACCAGGATGAATACTTAAGTTGCTTCTGTGACCTTCCTCCAAGATCATCCGCTTCAACTCAGGCACATCAGGTACACATAACCTTCCCTGACACCTCATCACGCCTTTCTCATCGATCTCAACGTTTACCTTTTTCCCTTGTTCGATGAGCGTCTTAAGCTTCGTTAATCTCACATCAGACTTTTGCTTTTCCACAACCTTTTCAAGAAAATCATTCGATGAACCTCCGATAGTAACCGGCCAAACCAAGAAAACTTCGGATCTCAGTAACAGACTCCGGCGTTCCCCAATCTTGCACGGCTTCTACCTTAGCAGGATCCACTGCTATACCACCACTTGAAATGACGTGACCCAAAAAGCTAACTTTATGCAACCAAAATTCACACTTAGAAAATTTTGCATAAAGCTTCTTCTCGCGCAACACCTCCAACACAATCCTCAAATGCTCGGCATGTTCCTCTTCCGTCTTCGAGTATACCAAAATATCGTCTATGAAGACCACCACGAATCGATCCAAAAAGGAATGAAATATACGATTCATATATTCCATAAACACTCCAGGTGCATTAGTAACTCCAAAAGGCATAACAGCGTACTCGTAGTGACCATACCTTGTCCTGAAAGCAGTCTTCGGTATATCCTCCGCCTTAACTCTTATCTGATGATATCCCGATCTCAAATCAATCTTGCTGAACACACAGGCTCCCACTAACTGATCCATCAAATCATCTATCCTCGGAAGTGGATACTTATTCTTGATAGTTGCTTTATTCAACTGACGATAGTCGATGCACAGACGCATACTACCATCTTTCTTCTTCTCCAACAGAACATGCGCACCCCACGGCGATACGCTCGGTCTTATAAACCTCTTCTCTAACAGTTCTTCCAATTGTTCTTTCAACTTTTCAAGCTCTGCAGCTGACATACGATACGGCGCCATCGAAATTGGACTAGTACCAGGTACTACGTCAATTGAGAACTCAACCTCTCTCTCGGGTGGTAAATCCAAAATATCATCTGGAAATACATCTGCAAAATCACGCACCACTGGCAACGCATCAACCTCATTCTTCTCTTCCACTCTCACGATGCAAACATAGCAAACACGTCCTCTTGAGCCTTCACAGATCTTGTCACTTCTCAACAACACATAAGCTTTGAACACAAC
This sequence comes from Medicago ruthenica, assembly GCA_018208015.1. NCBI lineage: Eukaryota > Viridiplantae > Streptophyta > Magnoliopsida > Fabales > Fabaceae > Medicago > Medicago ruthenica. The sequence continues at coordinate 44,558,985 of CM031372.1, forward strand.
TCTTGCTCCGGTCTTGGAAACATAACCGTCTTCTTACTACAGTTGATATGAACCCGATTAAATTCTAACCAGTTCATACCAAAGATAACGTCTATTCCGCTCAACGGAATGCAGACTAAATCCATTCCAAAGTGTCGATCAAACATAGTGACTGAACAGTCAACACAGACTAGAGTAGTCGATACCGAACCACTCGCAGGCGTTTCTATAACCATGCGTCCCATCATATTTTCTACTTTAAGACCCAACCTCTTAACGCAATCCACAGAAATAAACGAGTGGGTAGCACCCGTATCAATAATAGCAGACAAAGGAGTATTATTGATAAAGTATGTACCTCTGATCAAGTTATCCGCCTTCGCATCACCACCATCTAAAGCAAACACTTTTCCCCCAACCGCTCTTGGCTTCTTGCACACCTTGCTCTTGTGACCCGCTTCCTTGCAGTTGAAGCAAACTAGACCTTTCTTGCATTGATCAGCCATGTGGCCAGGATCCCCACATTTAAAACATCTTTCTTCATTCTCCGGGCACTCATAGAAACGATGTCCCAGCTGTCCACACTTAAAACAATTCTTACCACCTCCAGTTTTACCACCACTGCTTCCACCTTCATCCGGCTTCTTTCCCCAATTATCATAAGGCTTTCCTCTTCCGAAGGCTCTCCTCCTCTTCTCATTCACAGCCTTGTAGTAGTTAGTCTTGGCTTCCTGTGCTGCTCTATCAGCCGTCCTACTCACAGCCTTCTGAACCATGGCATTCGCCATCAATTCCATCGCATCGGCAAATGCTTTTTGCGCCATAACCTGAACCAACACCACGCACCACGAGTGAGGATACACTTCGTTTCCTCAAAACAGTATAAACAGTGTTTTCCTAACGCATGTTACACAAAGGGTAATCTACACCTAATTGATCCAATGGATCGACCTGCTCTGATACCACCTATTGTAACACCCTAACCCTTAACCGCCGATTATTAACTTTAATAAAAAAAAAAACGTTAAGGACATAGGAAGTTACAACATAATGAAAACGCATTTTCATGAACATCAACAGATCAAAATATATTTGATTCACATACAGCAGCGGAAAAATAACAAACAGCTTATAACCAAGCATGCATATAATATACAAAAATATATACATAAGATTTTCAAAAGGGGCAAATCTACAACAGAGACCATTGCCAAATTTATACATACACGTTCAGATACCCAAAGTAGTGTTACAACTATCAGAGCCCTAAACTCTAACTAGGATACAACACCTAGTACAAAAAGTAAGGATAGCTAAGCTATGCCCTCACCACTACGCAGGCACCTAAACAGCAAAATGCTACTCCTCGACGATAGTCTCGTCAACCTGATATTTTGGATCCCCAAAGATCCAGCACATAACACAAAACAGAGAGTGTTAGTATCACAACCAATTAAACATGTATAAATAACACATTATTATACATAACCAAAACACAACACGTAATTGACAAGGCACAAAACTCATCAATAACAATTATCACTTAACAACCATTATGCACACATAATTCCTCACAAAACTCATCAATAACAATTACCACTTAACAACCATTATGCACACATAATCTGTAACATCCCGCCCAAGACTCGAATAATTATTAATATTGAGACGATGTATCAGAACTGTTTTAAGCAAAGGGCAATTTGGTAAATTGTCAGTTAATGGGTTAATTTATATGGTAAATGTGATATTCCGCTCATAAGTATCTTTTATCAGTATTGGAAAACTTGAGAAGCAAGCAAGAAAATTAAGCAATTGAGTGTGATGGCAATTTTGTAATTTAAGCAAAGAGGGAGATTAATAAGTAAATGGAACAAGATATTTATCTCTTGTTTTCCATTCCTTCTCCATTCATTCCAAAATCAGAATTCTTTCCCTCTTCTCCTCAAGCCACACGCCCCCATCTCATCCTTCCATCATTCAACCAAACTTCAATCTAAACCTAGTGTGAAATCTTGCAAGAAAACTTGGGTTGGAAGCTAGTATAAGAGAAAGAAAAGAAGAACAAGGAAGAACCAAGGGAAGAAGTAGTTTGGAGCAAGCTAGGGTTTTGGTTTCAAGATTTAATCAGCACCATTTGAGGTTAAGGTGAGTTCCACAGGGTTTTAGAACCCGTTTAAGTAAGTTATGAAAGTTTACAGCTTAATTACCTAGTTTAGGGTTTTTAGTACCTAATTGCCTTTCCATGTTAATCTTTGATTATTCATGATGTATACTGGTTATATGCTTTAGAATATGAACCTTAAACATGTTATGATGTCTGGGTATGTTGGATAAGCTGAAATGGTGAAAAATCACGTTTAAAACTTGCCAAATGCTGTCTAACTGCAGGTAAAATCGTGTCACGATTTTCCAATCGTGTCACGATTTCATAGGCAGGGACCAAACGATTTTCTGGGTAGAAAATCGTGTCACGATTTCCAAATCGTGACACGATGTGAGCATTGGCAGAACATCATGTTTTTTCATCCTTTCTCGCACCACTCCGGCTTTCCAACGCTACCTCGGACTTCATAACGATATGTAGTGACTAAGTGTTGCTAATAGGCATAGAAAGACCCAACCTTTGGGGAATGTATGGATGATTTATAAGTAAGGAAAGGTACCATGATAAGAGAGGATTATCTTAATCCATAAGTAGTCATAGCAAGGTTAAGGAACTAGATTAGGGTTTAACCCTTATGAATCAATGATATGAACTCGATTCAGTTTACACGACATCAAGAATGATACGGTGATTAAGTTTAGAAACCTATTATAGGTTAAAGTGAAATAAGATGGTACTTATTATGTACCAAGCACAAGAATGATATCATGTTTATAGTTAAGAACCTCTAGTAGGTTAAGTTTTAAGGAATGCATTAGATATGCACAAGAAAGATGAAACGTAATAGATATGTCTATGAACTTAAGTAAGAACATTAATGATTAAGAATACGATAACGTGTTCATCAGACTCCGGATTATGCCGGATGGGATTTCTCCGAAAGGGCTATCCACACGTAAGTTATAAGACGATGTTAAACGTGTTCATCAGACTCCGGGTTTCGCCGGATGGGACTCTTCCGAGAGGATTGTCCACACGTATGTTAAAAGACTTAAGCATGTCCAGCAGGCTCCGGGTTTCGCCGGATGGGACTTCTCCGAGAGTGTTGTCTACATGCAAGATGTGTCCAGCAGGCTCCGGATTATGCCGGATGGGGCTTCACCGAGAGGGTTGCCTACACAAAGATAAGAGGAGTCCGGTGTTAGCCTGATATGATAGGAATTTCACCGGTATGATGGGAGATGTACTTCGGGGTTACTCCACCCGAATGCACTCCGTAAAATGAACCAAGATAATGATTGTTTGTTCAACGCTAACTTCTAACTTTATGATATGCAAAGATGAATACGAATATGAATAAGAACATGAATACGTATTATGTACTAAGAGTTAAGACAAAGCAGTTATAGACAACAGCAAGTGATCATAGAATTCCCCTCGATCACTAAGCATAAGATTTTGTAAATGACAAGCATAAGAAAGATAAAGACATGACGCGATCCTAGGTTCCCCTTGATCGCGATAAATGTTAAAGAATGACAGCGATCGTAGGTATCCCCAAGATCGCTAAGAGTAGGCACGGCGACCCTAGGTTTCCCCCGTGGTTGCCAACAGTAGGATGGGTTGGAGCTCACTGAGACGTATGTCTCACCCCAATCCTTCTGGTGCAGGTTCATAGGTTAGCAGGTGTTGTTCATAAAGATCTTCAGGAAGACGCTGGATGGAGTGCAGATGCTCGTCAAGGCAAGCTCAGGAGGTTGACAGATTTGTATATGTATATGAAAATGTATTTTGTATTATTTGGATATTTATGTAAACGAGCAAATTGTACTCATTCAGTGGTTTGTATATATTAAATTATTGTAAATTTTAATGTATCCGATATCAGATTAATAAGCATGCTAAATATTCTAGATAATTTAGTATGGGTGTTACAATTGGTATCAGAGCAGGTCGATTCAGACCGTGCCTTGGGTCATTAAAGTTTCAATAAAAGTAGTGGGACCATTGGGTTCCGGATGTTGTTCTAAAGGTCACATCTAGTTGAGCCTGATCAACTCAATCTAGTATATGACAGTTAGGATAAATGTCCGAGAGCTGAATGTGACCAAGGAGGAATGAAGTGTATGAAAGGCGAAGATTAAGGTGTCGGATTTTAAGACGGAATTGGCGAAGAAGTATTCATGCCAATGGTGGCCCTCAAACTGTAAAGTAACGAAGCCTGATAGTGGCAAGGTCTTAAAGACATAAGGGATATTTAACAGTGAAGTGAAGCGCCTCAACCCAGTTGGACGCATCGTTGGACGATGCCTTGTCTGCGGAAGACATAAGGATTAAGGAATCATGGAATGCTCCAAGGAATGACGTGGAACCTTGACGGAAACCGTAGTTTGAGAAGTTAAAGTGAAGTGTGGACTAAGTAACAATCCTGAGTACAGAGTTGAAGAATAGCAGTACCAAACCTAGAGAAATGAAATGATGAATTATCGGACAGTTAAGAGAATTAATTATGGATTATGTGAGTTATTTGGACAGATGAAACTAACCATTCAAGTATGGTTATTGAGTATGAATCACAAGTAAGTTTGACCCCATCAGATTAGTCACGTCTCCTGAACCAGATTTGCGAAATAAGAAGAGGAGATGATATGCAGCCTCAGAACTAAGATGGATGAACAAGTGGTAACAATAAGACTCGTTGCATTTCAAAGCGCGAATCAAATTTGTGGATGTACCCTAATGGTAAGAAGATTAGAAGTAAGAGAAACTAGACTGGAATTTTACTTAATGAAGGTTGGATAATAAATAATAAGTTACTGGAATTTATTATGTTGATGGACGAATTAAGTTGAACACTCTTAATTAGATGAACAGTATTGAATTTCCTTGATCGGGATTTCAGCCGAGAAATTATGTTAAGATTTTAATATACGAAGGATCGTCTTGAATATGAAAGTTTAGAATTGAGGTTAATGCTAAGGAGTTGTATGCTCCCCATTGAAGAGGTTCCTTCCACAATTATTATAGAATAGAAAGAGATCACCTCGTGTTGATAAGTTTCCAAGGGCAGTAAAGAGGTATAGACTTGAATTGTAAATACAATAACGAGTTACTGGAGGAATCCAGTGGATTATGATAATGTGCAAAAGTTTAAGATCGATTAATCGGGCACTCGAAGAAACGCAACCTATGTTGGGCGTTCTAGAGAACCGGTAAGAATTTGGAACTTTTCAGGACAGATTGTTCTGTAGAAACTCAAGGGTAACTTAAGGGACATGATAGAGCTAAGGAGACCAAAGTTGTCCCGGGAAGATTATGGATATGAAATCATTACGGATAAAGAAAGAGCGAATAGTAATAAGACTCAACTGAAAGGTATGAACCTTCAGAAGCTATAAGTGTTTTTAGAAGTTGCCGCAAATGGATGTGCATGAATTTAAGCTGCCTCAGAAATATTTCCAATCGGGTTACTGCAATGCTTAATGATGATACATGAAGAGCTGACCAAGAGAAATGGTAACGTCAGACAAATTTGTTATGGTGATTACGAAGTGATAGAGTAAAATAATTGATCGATGGAATTTTATGTGATAATAGTGAAATCTTCCTCCGATGCTAACTCGAGTGTTAAAAATCAGAGTGGCGCAGCGGAGTGGTAATTCAAGAATGATATAATGAACAATGCTAAGCTGAGGCTTAGAGTATGAGAAGATGTTAAGTGTTTAATTCCTATTATACGGGATAGTAGTAAGTATAAGAGATTTGAACATATCATGAGTTCTAATGGAAAGTTATGGAAGTTAAGTTGATGAATACCTTAAACCTCGAAATCTATGAGGAATGAAATATTTGAATAGAGGCCTTGATCAGATACGACAATGCAGTGACGAATGAGTTTAATTCCATGTTGTAACCATGTCATGTTAACCTATATTAGCCGAAGATTTCGAAAGTCTTGAACTTAATGTTCACCAGTAAGGAAGGAGAACTTTTACGAAGATTAAAAGTTATTCGTAGTCCACGGTAGGGGGCTGCGTAATTTTATGTTATGACTAAAGGATTAAAGACTAATTGTGCTATTTTTGGCAGCAACCAAGTAGAACTTTCTTTTGAGAATAAGGACCTTGGATTTGATGTTCGGATATGAGAAAGAAGTTCACTATATCGATAAGTGTAAACATGATCTATTCTATGTAATAAAGTATGTCAAGAAATTCATGCGAGTAACATTGGCGGGGCAAACCTGGCAAGCCAGTTGAAAGGCAAATCCCGGATGTTACGAAATGAGTTAAGAGTAAGAAAGATTCCCAATTGATGTGGTAGTGTCTCAAATATGTTAAGATTAAGAATGATGTCCTGTTAATCGGACAAAGATGAGGTAATGTAAAGTGTACACGTGCTCGCTTATGTATGTAAGATATATGCTATGAAATATATTATAATGATATGTGAGACGACTTAAGCCACTCATCACTTGGACTAAACTCCTATGAGTTTGGGATTGTCGGTGTAGAAAACATTTATGCTACGATAAGAAAACGAGAATAAGTTGTGATAAGAACGATGAGAGATTGGCAAACTCCTAGTATGAAGAATGATTTCTAAGTTATTGAGATAAGTAACGACATAGATCCATCGAAGCAGAACGCGGGTAATCAGTAAGATTTCGCGAGTCTTCGAGGAATTCCGTGATGGAAGCAATGATTAAGATTATGGAAAGTAATACACCAAGATACCTCCTCCTTGTATTTGTATAATGGAAATAGCGCGGTACCTCTACTCTCATTAAAGAATGGTATGATTAAGGTAAAACCATATATGTAGGATGCCGTTGTATAAGGCAAAGATCGAATATAAGAATTCAATGGAATCGTCGAGGATAATAAGAACGTCCAATGTCGTCTAAGTAAGATTACGCGGACTATAACGAGAATATAAGTTTCAGCACAAGTGTTAGAATTGGATAACTCTAGTTTGGGTTACAAGAAGTGTATGAACAAGGATATTGTCAGCAAGTTGGATGCGATGGTTCAGATGACCTCATATTTTGCTACGCAAGAATTGTGTGAAGCACATCAAGTATTACAGTCAACAAAAAGATGGTCGGATACATTCGACTTATAGAATTGGAATCTAAGGGATTCCGATAAGTAAGAGGAACTAGAGTCTTAGCTAATGAAGGAAGTAGTATGTGAGATTAATTCATGTATGATAGTGGATTCTAAATTTCGAGGACGAAATTTCTTTAAGGGGGGTAGATTGTAACATCCCGCCCAAGACTCGAATAATTATTAATATTGAGACGATGTATCAGAACTGTTTTAAGCAAAGGGCAATTTGGTAAATTGTCAGTTAATGGGTTAATTTATATGGTAAATGTGATATTCCGCTCATAAGTATCTTTTATCAGTATTGGAAAACTTGAGAAGCAAGCAAGAAAATTAAGCAATTGAGTGTGATGGCAATTTTGTAATTTAAGCAAAGAGGGAGATTAATAAGTAAATGGAACAAGATATTTATCTCTTGTTTTCCATTCCTTCTCCATTCATTCCAAAATCAGAATTCTTTCCCTCTTCTCCTCAAGCCACACGCCCCCATCTCATCCTTCCATCATTCAACCAAACTTCAATCTAAACCTAGTGTGAAATCTTGCAAGAAAACTTGGGTTGGAAGCTAGTATAAGAGAAAGAAAAGAAGAACAAGGAAGAACCAAGGGAAGAAGTAGTTTGGAGCAAGCTAGGGTTTTGGTTTCAAGATTTAATCAGCACCATTTGAGGTTAAGGTGAGTTCCACAGGGTTTTAGAACCCGTTTAAGTAAGTTATGAAAGTTTACAGCTTAATTACCTAGTTTAGGGTTTTTAGTACCTAATTGCCTTTCCATGTTAATCTTTGATTATTCATGATGTATACTGGTTATATGCTTTAGAATATGAACCTTAAACATGTTATGATGTCTGGGTATGTTGGATAAGCTGAAATGGTGAAAAATCACGTTTAAAACTTGCCAAATGCTGTCTAACTGCAGGTAAAATCGTGTCACGATTTTCCAATCGTGTCACGATTTCACAGGCAGGGACCAAACGATTTTCTGGGTAGAAAATTGTGTCACGATTTCCAAATCGTGACACGATGTGAGCATTGGCAGAACATCATGTTTTTTCATCCTTTCTCGCACCACTCCGGCTTTCCAACGCTACCTCGGACTTCATAACGATATGTAGTGACTAAGTGTTGCTAATAGGCATAGAAAGACCCAACCTTTGGGGAATGTATGGATGATTTATAAGTAAGGAAAGGTACCATGATAAGAGAGGATTATCTTAATCCATAAGTAGTCATAGCAAGGTTAAGGAACTAGATTAGGGTTTAACCCTTATGAATCAATGATATGAACTCGATTCAGTTTACACGACATCAAGAATGATACGGTGATTAAGTTTAGAAACCTATTATAGGTTAAAGTGAAATAAGATGGTACTTATTATGTACCAAGCACAAGAATGATATCATGTTTATAGTTAAGAACCTCTAGTAGGTTAAGTTTTAAGGAATGCATTAGATATGCACAAGAAAGATGAAACGTAATAGATATGTCTATGAACTTAAGTAAGAACATTAATGATTAAGAATACGATAACGTGTTCATCAGACTCCGGATTATGCCGGATGGGATTTCACCGAAAGGGCTATCCACACGTAAGTTATAAGACGATGTTAAACGTGTTCATCAGACTCCGGGTTTCGCCGGATGGGACTCTTCCGAGAGGATTGTCCACACGTATGTTAAAAGACTTAAGCATGTCCAGCAGGCTCCGGGTTTCGCCGGATGGGACTTCTCCGAGAGGGTTGTCTACATGCAAGATGTGTCCAGCAGGCTCCGGATTATGCCGGATGGGGCTTCACCGAGAGGGTTGCCTACACAAAGATAAGAGGAGTCCGGTGTTAGCCTGATATGATAGGAATTTCACCGGTATGATGGGAGATGTACTTCGGGGTTACTCCACCCGGATGCACTCCGTAAAATGAACCAAGATAATGATTGTTTGTTCAACGCTAACTTCTAACTTTATGATATGCAAAGATGAATACGAATATGAATAAGAACATGAATACGTATTATGTACTAAGAGTTAAGACAAAGCAGTTATAGACAACAGCAAGTGATCATAGAATTCCCCTCGATCACTAAGCATAAGATTATGTAAATGACAAGCATAAGAAAGATAAAGACATGACGCGATCCTAGGTTCCCCTTGATCGCGATAAATGTTAAAGAATGACAGCGATCGTAGGTATCCCCAAGATCGCTAAGAGTAGGCACGGCGACCCTAGGTTTCCCCCGTGGTTGCCAACAGTAGGATGGGTTGGAGCTCACTGAGACGTATGTCTCACCCCAATCCTTCTGGTGCAGGTTCATAGGTTAGCAGGTGTTGTTCATAAAGATCTTCAGGAAGACGCTGGATGGAGTGCAGATGCTCGTCAAGGCAAGCTCAGGAGGTTGACAGATTTGTATATGTATATGAAAATGTATTTTGTATTATTTGGATATTTATGTAAACGAGCAAATTGTACTCATTCAGTGGTTTGTATATATTAAATTATTGTAAATTTTAATGTATCCGATATCAGATTAATACGCATGCTAAATATTCTAGATAATTTAGTATGGGTGTTACATAATCCCTAAAATGCACACTAATGTCAAGTAGAATGTATGTTCCTAAAATGCACTCTAATGCATGTGGTACCAATTCTTGCTCAGATTTGAGTCATGGCAGACTGTTGGATAAACTTATATCCCTTGTGTACCTCTCATTCGCCATAAAGACAGTCGTACACTTGACCAACCGAAGCTGGATTACTTCTGCACCTCTCATTCGCCATAAAGACAGTCGTGCATATGACCAATAATAATTGGATTTCATTCTTACCCATAAAGAGCATACATACCATCATGAAATGCATGTATGTTCACTTAGCAATTATTGATATTTACACCTACATATGCTCAAATATGTGTGTACACTACCAATACTCATGCTAACTTCAACAAGTAGGCACTCATGGCCAATCATAATACAAACATGCATAAATCATCAAACATGGTTCACAACATCATCAACAACATCATACTAAACCAAAACTCCAAATAAACATAAATGTTTCTAAGGTAAATCCAATCCTTTGGATACCATATCAATTCAATTATATTCATCAATCCCCAAATAAACCAAGCAATCATACCAAAACCTCAAACACATAAGGGTTTCAAAGGAAAACCCATACACTTTGATAACTTATCCATTTCAAACATTATATAACACATATGCACACAACATGATGACCTTAACAAAAACCACCATGTTAGGGTTTTACTCAAGCTTTTCTTGAACAATTACTCTTTAGGAAGCATTAAGAATGAGTTAAAATGGTGGGCAAGGTTTCAAAAACATATTATGAGAATGCAGTAGCAAAAAGTCATCCCCGCGCGTACCAGGACCTCCAGAACCACTCAACGAAGTTGGGCTGTCCAGGGTTGGTCGCTACAAGCGAGCCCTTGGTCGCTACAAGCGCCCCTGGTCGCTACAAGCGCCAGTGCGGTCGCTTGAAGCGCGGATAGGCAGGGAATTATCCTGCCTGGTCGCTACAAGCGACGGTCCGTCGCTACAGCGACCGTATCAGTATAAAATCATGTAAAAATGTAATTTTCCACCATTTTTGCCCATTCAAGGTTACCCAAACTTCCAGGACATGTTAAAAACGATTTTCCATCATAAAACATCATTTAAAAACAATCACAAGCAAGGATTATATCTAGCAAGGAAATTAGGGTTAAAACACTAACTTTCCATAACTTTTCCTATGAATTCAAAACACTAGCAACATCAACTAAGCATACTAGCAACATCACTTAGCATCAAGTAAGCAAAACATGATCATTAACAACTTTAATCATAAAAACTTTCTATCAAAACCTAGATAAAGTGAAAGGAGAAGTTTGGGATGGAGAAATAGACATTCTCCCCTTCTCAAAAATCACTTGTGAATAAGCAATACTACCTCTCTTACCTCAAAATCGATGAATCAACGAAAGTTCCAAGCTTTCTCTTGCTCTCTTGCTCTTGCCCTAGCTTTCTCTCCTTCTCTTTCACGTTTTCTTCTTCTCCACAAAAACAATGAATAGTGATGTCAAAGTCTTTGTGATAATCTCTTATAACCCAATCCAATCAATCATGGCCATCCATTCCTTACTAACTCTCAAGGACCAATCCTAGCCCTTCAATCCAATCCAAGCTCACTAAATCTCATCCACTTGATCATTACTACTTATAAACTCAAAAGCCCAATACTATTCACGCCCTAGGCCCAATTTCGCCCAAGGGTTAGGTCCTCTAATACTTAATAGGAATACATAGCCATTGCACGTTGTTTGTTGAGTTTGAAGTAGCATTGGTCGGCTGGAATGGTACAAGTAAAGAAGAAAAACAAGCTGTTCCTGTGTGCTGTGGAATCGTGACACGATTTGTAAATCGTGTCACGATTTTCTACCCAGAAATCGTGTTATACTCTGCCTGTAAAATCGTGACACGGTTGCAGAATCGTGACACGATTTTACCTGCAGTTGGACAGCATAGGGCAATTTCAAAACATGATTTTCACCATTCTTGGCACAACCCAACATACTCAAACATCATACAGCTTAAGGCATAATTCTAAGGCATATAAACAGCTTACAACATGTATGATCAAGGATTCACTATCAAAAGAACTTATGGCACTATAACCTCAAATTGATCATAAACTATAAACATCAAAGCTTAAACAAAGTGGGTTCTAAAACCCCTAGGAGCTCACCTTTAACCTCAATTAGAGCTTGCTAAGATCAGAAATCCAAAACCCTAGCTTCAAACTCAAAGCCTCTACTCAAGAGAGCTTCCTATCCTTGGCTTTCTATAGCTTCTTCTTGCTCCAAATTTCCAAAACAAGCTTACTTGTGTAACGACCCTATTTTCGTATATTATATTTTTATATATTTTATTTTATGGATTTGCATTTAAATATATTTTCTAGTAATCGAGGAATAATTATTTAGCGCGTAGATAAGTTCGTAATCGAGTTTTTAGAGTTTTGGGCGAATTTGGGCCAAGAGGGTGAATAGTGTTGGGCTTTAGTTTATGAGTAGTAATGATCAAGTGTGTATGATAGTAGTAAGCTTGGATTGGATTGAAAGGCTAGGATGAGTCCTTGAGAGTTAGTAAGGATGGATGGCCAAGATTGATTTGCTTGGAATATAAGAGATTATCACAAAACTTTTTGAAACACTATTCATTGCTTTGGGAGAGGAAGAAAACGTGGAAGAGGAGAAGAAGAGTAAGAGAGAAAAGCTAGGGCAAGTGATTAGGAGCTTGGGTTGCTAGAGAACTTTGATTTCAAGGTAAGAGAGTTAGTATTACTTGATCACAAGTGATTAAGAGAAGGGGAGAATGTCTATTTCTCCATCCCAAACTTCTCTTACACTTTGTCTAGGTTTTGATAGAAGTTTTTATGGTTTAAAAGTTGTTAATGATTATGTTTTGCTTGCTTGAATGCTAAGTGATGTTGCTAGCATGTTTTGTTGAAGTTATTGTGTTGTGAATTCATAAGAAAAGTTATGAAAAGTTTAGTGTTTTAAACCCTAATTCTTTGCTAGATGCAATCCTTGTTTGTGATTGTTTTTGAATGATGTTTTATGATGGAAAGTTGTTTTTAACATGTTCTGGAAGTTGGGTAACCTTGAATGGGCTAAAATGGTGGAAAAATCACATTTTTACATGACTGTGTACTGATACGGTCGCTTGTAGCGACGGACCTTCGCTTGTAGCGACCAGGCAGGATAATTCCCTGCCTATCCGCGCTTGTAGCGACCACACTGGCGCTTGTAGCGACCAGGCTCGCTTGTAGCGACCAGGGGCTCGCTTGTAGCGACCAGCCCTGTACATGCCAACTTCGTTGAGCTGTTTTGAGGGTCCTGGTACGCGCGGGGGTGGCTTTTTGCTACTACATTTTTATAATATGTTTTGGAAACCTTGCCCACCATTTTAATTCATTCTTAATACTTCCTAAAGATTATTTATTCAAGAAAGGTTTGAGTAAAACCCTAACATAGTGGTTTTTGTGTGCATATGTGTTATATATGTTTGAAATGGATTAGGTTATCAAAGTGTGTGGGTTATCCTTTGGAACCCTTATGTGTTTGAGATTGTTGAACATGGTTGAGTATATACATGATGTATATTATAATATGGCCATGAGAGCCTAGTGGTTATGTGTGTTGTTGTTAATGTTGTGACAATTATCAGAGTGCTGATAATTTAGTATTGTGTTTGTTGTTGTTGTTGTGATAATTATCAGAGTGCTGATAATTTAGTGTTTGTGTTTTGTTGAATCATCATGCATTTCATGATTGTATGATACCCGTGTGCGGGTTATTCGATGATATCCGAGTGCGGATATGAAATCCAAGAGTGCTTGGTTATCAAGAGTGCTTGATAAGGATATAAGTTTATCCGAAATGATTTGGTACCACATGCATTAGTGAATGCATTTTGAGGCATGCATCCTTTGTGACATTAGTGTTCATTTAGGGATTATGTGTGCATAATGGTTGTTAAGTGATATTATGTGTGCATAATGGTTGTGAGTGGTAATTGTATTTGATGAGTTTGGTGCGTTGTCAATTACGTGTTGTGTTTTTGGTTATGTATAATAATGTGTTATTTATACATGTTTATTGTTGGTGATACTAACACTCTCTGTTTTGTGTTATTTGCTGGATCTTTGGGGATCCAGATTATCAGGTTGGCGAGGCTATCGTTGAGGAATAGCCCTTTGCTGTCTAGGAGCTTTTGTAGTGGTGAGGGCATAGCTTAGCTATCCTTACATTTTTGGTACTAGGTGTTGTATCCTAGTTAGAGTCTAGGGCTCTGATATTTGTAACACTATTTTGGGGTATCTAAACGTTTATGTATAGATTTGGCAATGGTCTTTGTTATAGAATTGCCTCTTTTGAAAATCTTATGTATATATTTTTGTGTAATATATGCATGCTTGGTTATAAGCATTTGTTCGTTATTTTTCCGCTGCTGTTTGAGAATCAAATATATTTTGATTATGTGTTGATGTTTATGAAAATGAGATTTCATCATGTTGTAACTTCCTATGTCCTTAACGTTTTCTTTATTAAAGTTAATAATCGGCGGTTAAGGGTTAGGGTGTTACAACTTGCAACACAAGAGTTCAGGAAGAAGTTTGATTCTTTAAGGGGTGATGATTTGATGATGATGAAGGTGAAGATGGGGGGCGAAAATGAGGGAGAAAGAGGGAGAAAATTCTGATTTTCTTTGAGTGAGAATTGAGTGATAAACTTGGAAAATTTTCATATTTATCCAAATAGTCACTTTCCCTCAATTTACAACTTTGCCATTCCCTCATATTACAACTTTGCCATGCTTGCACATTAAGCTTCTAACACGTATAACTGATACTTCTAAGCGGGATATTACACAACATGTTTCTACCATATACACCCTGAGTATTTTATAGTTCAACTTATGGTAAGAAACATAATATGAATCACGATGCCAACATAATATGGGAAATAAGTGGTATTCTATTGCAAGTATCAACCACAATATGTTGATCAGAATATAAAAAGCACCAGAGCGACTTCTCTTTTTCCTTGTGTTAGGAGCAATTGAAATATTATTTGCACAATTGAATAAGCATCTTGGAAAAATTATTGATTGTAAACTATGTGCATATTTATTAAATATAAAACAATTTTTTAAATCGTATTAATATTAGCTTAAGAAAAAGAATTTTGCAAACGTCCATATAGACACAATGGACTTATGCTAAAGTTACGGTATCTTTCTAGTTTGGTAGAAAAGAATTATTATAGATTATTAGATTGATGTCAAGTGGCCAAAATGATTTTATGTTTGATAAATAGTTAATATATTGTTAATGGTTAATTATCACTATTACATTTGTAGATTCAAATGTTAAAGATGCAAAGCATTGTTTAGTGTAATAATAAAAATGACGATGCTTAGACAAAAGAACATTTTTAAAAGAATAATACATCTCATAATTAATAAATATATTGATGTGGAAATCATTATGAAGCATAAATACCAATTTAACTAATAGACTAATATATGAATAGAACATTTAGTTAAAATATATATAAATATATATATATATATATATATATGAAATTCGGAAAAAAAATATAGTGTTTACGATAGAAGTGGGAACATATAAGCCTAACAAGATGACACTAGAAAAGAAGAGTTAAATTTTATAAATAGATAATACATTAACATAAATAATAAGCAAAATAATAGAATATGTATAATTAAAACATAAAATCAAATCCGAATAAATGACAGATAAAAAAGTATAAATTGTTATATCATCGCACAACTTGTTTTAGACATGTTTTTTTACAAAATTTTTAAGACATTATTATTTATTAGTAACAAGCTTTTGGAAAAAAAATAAAGTATATAATAATAAAAAATAAATAAATTATAGATTAGTGAGATTATAACGAATATTCATTTATATAAATATTGTGTTTATTTGTTTTCATACTTTAAACTTAATTGACACACAATGATTTCTTTTTTATTAAAAAAATAGGAAATTGAAATTATCATAAGTAATTGTGGCACTAACGACCATTAAAGAATAGTTGTATTAAATTTGAAATGTTTTAATTGAGATTAAATTTATTCTATTTAGATAATTACCTTTATTAGATAATATATTTCACCGTTATCTTAATCTATTACCTTTATGAGCACTTGGAAAATGATTCAAGTTTAGAAGATGTGTCAACCTAGTTGGAATGTCTTCCATTCTCTTTAAGGTCGTTATGCTATTAATTTACCAAAAATAATAATTTCTACAAACATAAAATATGTACTAATCATTGTTAAATTCCACATTAGAAATTTTTATTAACTATAATTTTCTATTATGTGTAACATTCCATATTAGATTTTTGTTTTATTTTGTGTTTCGAGTATGAAACAATCAATTAACTTGGGGCAACAAGTCCTAATAGTCAAATATGTAGTTTTGTTAAGGAGTTAAAGTATACATAAATGTGCATTTAAATTGTGATTGTTTTATTCAACTTTGTTTATCAAATCAAATTGAACTTATACTATCAGAATATTAAGATTAACAAAGTGAGGTGTTATGGCAAAGTGTGGGATTAAAAAGAATGTTACAATTTTGATGATGATAATGTTGGTTGTTGCACAAGCTGATGATTCTCCTTCACCCTCATCACCACCCTATCAAACAGAAGGTGAAATGATTTGCCTTGGCAAGTGTGCTCTTGAATGTAAACGCTTCTTAACAACACCACCAATATATGCAGGTTGTGTTGCTGCATGTGGATTGTCGAAATGTCATAAGGTATCGTCGAAAGTTGTTTAATTATGCAACTAATTGTGTCATTTCCAAGTCCAATAACTTCAACACCGGTAAATATATTTTTCCTATTTTCTCGTATGATTTTTTCATCAAGATAATTTTGTAAATTATTGTTGTATTAAGTGATAGAGTTTCTTACAATACTTGACTTATTGCAGATGCTCGTGGTGTAAATCCAATTGTAAATTCATGTATGGAAGCGTGCAAGAACAAATAATTTGTCTACTGTAACAGTCAATGTTTCAAATAAAAGTTGCCATGAAAGTTTGTATTTAGAATCTGATAAGTAGTGACCGTGAAATTAATTTTCTTACGCATATAATAAATCATATCTCATTATCATTACCTTCTCAAATTGAGATATTTTTGTTAAAATGCTTGACAAAAATAGATGTATTTATATGACAGATATGATTTAACATATGTGTAACCTTCTTAAATATCGGTGCAAACAAATAATGGTTTATATTTGTTTTTTATGTACTAAGAAGTGGTATAAGTAAAATCTATATAATTTAAAATAGATCTTTTTAAATAATTTAATTATTTGGTCTCATGTTTTACCTTGTGAGCACGAAGACACTTACATTGATGATAAAGATCAAAATCCACTAAATTTATTAAATATACAAATTAGAAACTAAAAAAAAAGCTGTATGTGTAAAAATTTTGAAAATCTTATATTATCAAGAATGAAGAAAGACTCTAAGTCCTTGTCCGATTATTTTAATTTCTATAAATGTTGTTGCATTTGGGTTATTGCTGATTAACAATAAAGTCAATCATGATTTGTAGAAGGGACTAAGTGATCTAATAAATTACAAAATTAGAAAATTTAATCGTAGACTAATTTATCCATTATGGTTGTTGAATTTAAACAATCAAAATGTTAAAATTGTCGTATGATATAATAATTGCAAACACCGATTTAAAAAAAAAAAAATACATTTGTAACTACATAATCTTCATGTCAAAGACTATACATCCAATCATATCTTCATGAAGTATGAAACAAATATGGAATTTCATCAAAATTATAGAGTTGTTCTATTTCATATGAACTATAACTCAATGGTTGAATTTTAAAAAGTACTTAATTTTTACACACCGTCAAGTTTAAGTTGTTTTACACAAGGTTTCAATGATTTATTTCAACATAACTTAGTGGATTTGGAACAAAGGTGAAATAAAGCACAAGAATTGGATGGTTTGAATTATGATAAATAAGAAAACATTTGATCCACTTTTTGAAATTATGATAATGTAACATATTTAAAGTTGATAAAAGTTAAAAAGGAAAAGGGAGAGAAAATCACTCAAGGACTTTTATATCATCTCTCCTTTCAATTCGTAGCCACTTCTAGTCCCTTTGCAATTGAAGGACTTCTCCACTGTAATCAATCTAATTATAGAAATCGACTATGATATTTTTTGTCCCCTTGACTACACCTGTAACATCCCGCTTCAGATTTAAATATTTATCAGTGTCGTGACGACACATCAGAGATATTTTCAGTGAATGACATTTTGGTAAAATGATGCATAAGGGGGTATATAAAGTCAAGCCTTCACTTTTTCTTCATTTTTCTCACTTCTTTCTCTCACTACCAACTACTCCTCTCCCTTCTCCCTCTGTTCTCACGTTTCTCTCCCTCTCTTCCTCCCAAATCTTCATGGATTTCCCCTTAAGCCAATCTGTAACACCCATACTAAACTATCTAGAATGTTTAGCATGTGTATTAATCTGATACCGGATACATTAAAATGTTCAATAATATATATATACAAAACTACTGAATGGGTACAAATAGCTCGTTTATACAAATATCCAAATATCATAACATACACTTCTATATACATATATACAATCTATCAGCATCCTGAGCATGTCCGTGACGAGCAACTGCACTCCATCCAGCGTCTTCCTGAAGATCTTCATCAGAAAACCACTTGCTTACCTGTAAACCTGCACTAGAAGGATTGGGATGAGACATAATGTCTCAGTGAGCTCCAGCCCAACCTACTGTTGGCAACCACGGGGGAAACCTAGGGTCGCCGTGCCTACTCTTAGCGATCTTGGGGATACCTACGATCGCCATCATTCTCTACATATTTCGCGATCAGGGGAAAACCTAGGATCGCTACATGTCTTTACCTCATCTTATACTTTTCATGTACATAGTCTTATGCTTAGTGACCGAGGGGAAGTCTATGATCACTTGCTAATGTCTAATGACTACTTTGTCTTAACTCTTAGCACATAGCACGTATACATATTCATATTCGTATTCATAATCATCTTTTCATAACATAAAGTTAGAAGTTAGCATTGAACAAACATTACATTATCTTGGTTCATTTTACGGAGTGCATCCGGGTGGAGTAACCCTGAAGTACATCTCCCATCATACCGGTGAAAATTCCTATCATATCAGGCTAACACCGGACTCCTCTTATCTTTGTGTAGGCAACCCTCTCGGTGAAGCCCCATCCGGCATAATCCGGAGCCTGCTGGACACAACTTAACTTTGCATGTAGACAACCCTCTCGGAGAAGTCCCATCCGGCGAAACCCGGAGCCTGCTGGACATGTTTAATCTTTTAACATACGTGTGGACAATCCTCTCGGAGAAGTCCCATCCGGCGAAACCCGGAGTCTGATGAACACGTTTAACATAGTCTTATAACTTACGTGTGGATAACCCTTTCGGAGAAATCTCATCCGGCATAATCCGGAGTCTGATGAACACGTATAATCTTTATCATTAAGTTCGTACTTAAGTTCGTATGTATATCTTATTCGTTCATATTCTTGTGCATATCTAAAGCATTCTTTAATGCTTAACCTATTAAAGGTTCTTAACTATAAGCATAGTATCATTCCTGTGCTTAGTACATGATGAGTACCATTCTAATTCTCTTTAACATGTAATAGGTTCTAAACGTGAATACTATATCGTTCTTGGCTTGCTCGTACTTAATTGAGTGTTTGAGAATTGCCTAGTAAGGGTCAAGCTCAATACTAGCTCTTATACTTCTCTATTATATCTTGTGGATTAAAGCATCCATTCTCTCACTATTGTGTCTATCCTCAATCCATAATAATGATCTAAACATTCTCAAGGATAGGTCTTTAAATGCTTAATAGCAATGCTTAACCATTACATGTTGTTCCTTGAGTCTGAAGCAGTATTAGATAGCCTAAACGGTGCAAGAAATGATGAAAAACAGCATAGTTCTGTCCACTTCAAAATCGTGACACGATTTGGAAATTGTGTCACGATTTCCTGCCCAGAAAACGTGTTGGTTCCTGCCTATAAAATCGTGACACGGTTGTAAAATCGTGACACGATTTTACCTGCAGTTGGACAGCATAGGGCAAGTTCAAAACAGGATTTCCACCATTTTGGCTTATCTAATCATACCCAAACATCATACAACTTTAAAGGATAAATTCTAATGCATATTAACAATTTACAACATGTAATGATCCAGAATTACTCACAACATAGGATTAGGGTACTAAAATTATAAACTTTCCTCAAGTACTAAATACTCATGAATACTCAACAAAGTGGGTTCTATAACCCCTAGGGAGCTCACCTTAACCTCAATTGGTGCTTGCTAACTCTGATTTCCAAGGCCTTAGCTTCAAGCTACCTCTTCTCTTAATTCTCCTTTGATTCTCCTTGTTTCTTCTTTTACTTCTTTTGCTCTAACTTCCAATACAAGCTTGCTTGCAATATCTTTCTCACAACTTTCTCACAAGAGTTTGGTTGAAGCTTGGATGGATGTTGGCATGGTGAGATGAGGGCGTGTGATTAGAGAGGGTGAGGGAGAGGGACCGATTTTGAGAGAGTGAAGGGAAGAAGAGAATGGTGTGGGAAAATATCTTGTTCCCTATTTTAAATAATCTCCCTCTTATCCAAAATTTACTATATTGCCATTGCTTAATATTACAAAATTGCCATGTTTCTCAATTAATTTCTAACACTGATACAATTACCTCTAAGCGGGATATTACAATCTACCCCCCTTAAAGAAATTTCGTCCTCGAAATTTAGAATTCCCTTAAAATCATATATAAATATATATATCTCTCACACTTCTTCTCTACTAGCCATATCTCTACTCAACTTGCTTATCAGAATCCCTTGGAATTCCAACTCTATATATCGAATATACTCGACAACTTTTCCTTTAACTGAAATGCTCGTGGTGAATTGCATAACTCTTACGTAGTGGGATGTGAGGTTATCTGAACCATCGTATCCAACTCGCTTGACCACGTTCCTAGTTCATACCCTTGGTAAATTCCAATCTGGAGTTGTCCAGCTCTGACACTTGTACTAATCCTTATAAATACCTTCGTAGTCCATGTAACCTTACTTTGACGACATTATATCGTTCTTATTATCCTCAAATATTCCCACTCTTCAGTGGGTTTCTTGCACCGAATTATTTCCCATGAATTATTATCTTTATCTTTCGTCTCATACGACGACATTTTACTTATAGACCTATGCCGTACCCTTCCCTATATAATCATCATTACACCGAAAAACATCTGATATTATATACGCACATGCAAATGCAAGGATCATTCCAACTTCATTATTACTCCAAGTACAAGCAGGAGGTCTCACCTCTAGCACCTGCTCCTTTCTTTATGCCATCACAATGTCCTTCTTGTCGCAATCATAATCATTACCTCCACTATAAAATTCTCAAGAATTCGTGGAATTCTTACAGATTACTTGTGCTTCGCTTAATAAGTAGTTGACGTCATTTATCTTGATAAATTAGAAGTCATTCTTCGTTACCAGAAGTCTGATAATCTTTTATCATTCCTGTCAACACTTATCTTGAATCCTTATCTTGTCGTTAATACTTCCTATGCCGATATATATATATCCAAAGCTTATAAAACGTAGTCCAAGTGATGGGTGGTAAAACCATCTCGCATATCATATCATCCATAGTATATTTCATAACACTTAATTTACATATATGTTAAAGTACATGTACGCTACTAACGGGTACATAGTACGTCACATCATCATTGTCCAATTAGCGGGACATCATTCTTAATCTTAACATATTTGAGACACTACCACATCAAATGGGAATCTTTTCTTTTACTTTTAACTCGTTTTGTAACATTCGGGATTTGCCTTTCGACTGGCTTGCCAGGTTTTCCCCGCCAATGTTACTCATGTTTATTTCTTAAGTATGCAATAACTCATAACGCAAATTATGGTTACATTCTATCGGCATCATAAACTTATTTCTCATCTCTATACATCGAATTCAAGATCCTTGGTTTCAATAGAAAACTCTACTTAATTGCTACTAATAATAGCACACCTAGTCTTTAATCCTTTAGTCATAACCTGAAATTACGTAGCCCTTGACTGTGGACTACGAATAACTTTTACTCTGCGTAAAGTTCTCCTTCCTTTACCGGTGAACATTAAGTTCGAGACTTCCCGAACTCTTTGGTTAATATAGGTTAACATGACATGGGTACAACATACAATTGAACTCATTCGCCTCTGCATTGTCGTTTCTAATCAAGGCCTCAATTCAAATATTTTATCTTGCACGCGCAACCTGTACCGTTGTTGACTCATGCTTAATTCCCTTTAGATTAACTGACTATTCAAGTATACTTAATGTTGTTGAGCTAAATTAGCTAAGCTACCGTTTTAGCGATAACTTCCAAAATTTTCCATTAGAACTTGTGATATGTTCAGGTCGCTTATACTTACTGCTATTCCGTATAATAAAAATTAAGCACTTAACATCTTCTCATTCTCTAAGCCTCAGCTTAGCATTGTTCATTATTTCATTTTTGGATTACTACTCCGCTGTGCCACTCTGATTCTTAACAACTCGAGTTAGAATTGGAGCAATACATCACTACTGCCAATTAAAATTTCCCTGACTAATCTTCTTACTTTATCATGTTGCAGTTTCTATAATCAAGACCATCTAACGTTATTGTTCCTCTTATGGCTTAAACCATCTGCTTAACTTACGGATTGGTAATCACCTGACTTTACCTTTCCTTTCGTACAAGGGCCATATTCTTACTTTCATGGGAATATACCAAAACCTGTAAACGGTCTTTAGCAACTGTTACGAGCCTAATAATGCTCCTGTCAAACGACTTGTACTGGCTGTGAGTACAATCTTTCTAGAAACTAGGGTTTCTGTTCTGTGTTTAGGTCATGCCTCGGGAATGATCCCAAGGTTACTATTTGTAGCCTTTCTTGGGCCTACCCGGTCATGGTTTTGGGCCTAAATCGTAAAAGGGCCAAAACCATGACTTGGGCGCCCTCGTAAGCTGCTGAGGGCGCCCCCAAAGGGCTATTTGTGATTGTAAAGTGGGCCATCTGCCCTCTTGGAGGACGTCCAGCCTTATTCCAAGGGTTCACACCCTTGGCTTTAGGGTCTCAAGTCCTAGATAATGAGATCTACGGTCCACAGCCCAACAAGCACGAGTCTTGGTACAAGGCGAAGTGATTAAACTGTTTACGGGGGATTAAGCAAGTGGGGCTTACTAGTCACGAAGCCATATGAAAAAATTTTATGAGTACTAGCCCAACATGGATGCTTGCCCAGTGAGTGCTAGCCATCATGGGTGTTTAAACTCTGCGTGGGCACTAGACCACATGGGTGTTTAAACCTTGCGTGGGTACTAGCCTAACACGGATACTAGCCCAACATGGGTACTAGCTCCACGTTTCGTTTCGAGTACCTTAGTGGGCGGCAATAGCCCTTCGAGAGTGTGGGCGCTAGCCCAACAGGAATATTTATGGTAGCCCAACAAGCACAAGTCTTGGTACAAGGCGAAGTGGTTAATCTGCGTGTAGCTCGCCGCGTCCTTTGGACTACGTGTTGAGGACGCCTCTTACTGGGATCCGACGGCTGGCGTGAGGCGACCGTTCGCTCTCGCTGACGTGTCCGAATCGTAGCGGTTCTCGGAAATCGTGCCAACTTAAGTGACGTCATCTGCGCGTTTCCCCAGGCTTTTTCACTTTAAACTGAAACAGATCTACTTTATCCTTGTACTTTCAGATTTCCCCTATCTTTTTCTCCTCCTTTATCTCCGTCTTTTCCTTCCGACTCGTTTTCTTTTTCTCGTTCAAGCGATTGCGGTGTTCGTGGAGTTCTGTGCTTACTGTTTTACGGATCGTCCGGAGTACTCGTTCGCTTCTCAAGCCCTCCATTTGTCTAGATCCAGGTACCCTTACTTGATCTCGTTCTTTTTACTTTAACATCAGTAGTATGGTGAGGATTAGAGAGTGCGATGCGGCGGGTAGGGAGTTATCCCCAGCTAATTCGGAGGAGAGGTGTAGGTTGTGGAGGGAGAGCGTTAGGCATGCGAAACGCTCAGATGGAACCATGGATTGGGTGGTGTTTGATAAGGCCTACTATGGCCACTCCCTTGTGACGGAGTCTCCGAGTGGTTTGGACAGGGGTGAAGTGGGAAGTATTAGTGGGGATTCATCTGACTCTATTGTTCGTTCTGTTCGCCCAGGTCCGTTCTGTAGGAAGGGAATTTGTTACATGGCGTCTTCTAGTGATTCAGAACAAGAGAGTTTTGCCGACAAGGTGTTTCGTTCTGAGTCTGTGTACATGGACTCCCAACGGGTGGCGTTTTTCCGGAGTAAGCTGCATGTGTCTTCTACGGGATTTGAAGAGGACGTGGTTTTGGAACCTTGTCGCCCGGGCGAGAAAGTGTGCGCACAGAGGCCGAAGAGTTTGAAGAGTGAGATGTTCCATATGTACACCGCCGTTTTTGAAGATCTGGGTGTGAAGTATCCCTTCACACCCTTTGAAGTTGACATACTCAACTGTCTCAATGTCGCGCCTTCTCAGCTGCAGCCGAATAGCTGGGCTTTTATCCGCGCTTTTGAGATTCTTTGTGAGGGATTGGGCTTCCAGCCCTCAGTTGGATCCTTCTTTACTTTCTATGGCACGAAGGGGGTGGATAAGCAGTCTTGGGTGTCTGTCAGCGCGCACCCTGGTAAGAGGCTGTTCCCGCCCTACGCCTCTCATTACAAAAATTGGAGACAAACATTCCTTCGGGTTCGGGGGCGAAAGGGTTGTGAGGCAGCCGCGGTATGGGTGGACGGTAAGCTGAGGTTTCCCACATGTTGGACAAGTGCTCCGGCGTCCATCATGGGTTTTGAATATGAGAAGCTGGACGCGTACGACCAGGGCGTCGTCTGTTTTTTGGACAAGATGTTGCCTATGAACATCCGGGAGTTATTGAACAGGGAAGGGGACGTAGATAGCCTAGACGAGTATTTACGTGAGTCAAATTCACTTACTCAAGCCTATGTTTTGCATTCATATTGTCTTGTCCCTTGACTTTTCGCTTTATTTTCTGTAGAGGATATGACGCCCATGACTGCGGCGGAGAGGAAAAGATATCTCGAAGAGATGAAGGCAAAAAAGGCTGCTGAGGGAACGGCGACTACTGATCCCGCGGGACTTATTACTCGTAAACCAAAGAGGAAAGCTGATCACCCGCTCGAAGTTCCAGCTGAGAGCCTTCCGGAGGCTCCGCGCGATAGGAGGTCGCCGGGAAAGATAATAAAGGGAAGGCGGTATCGGAGAAAAAAAGGAAGAAGACGCCCTCTCCTTCCCTGATTGGTGCCGTCAAAACCAGCAGCTCGGTGCCGTCTTTCTGGGACAAAGGTTTTGACTACGGTGCCTACGTGAAGGAGAGGCTGGTATTTAATCCTGAAGACGCAGAGTCGGGAAGCCAGGGCGCTGTGCCTTTTATGATGAAGGATATGGGGATCCATTGTCTGCGGACTATGTTGCTTATAGACTCGGTGGATCGTAAGTATGAAGAAGTGGTGCAGAATGAGGAGGCTCTTCAGGCTACGGTGAGGGCGTTGGAGAAAGAGTTGGAGGAGGCCGGGAATGCTAGGGAGAAAGAGGTGCGGGAGGCCAGGGAGGCGGTGACGCTTGAATTTGAGAAACGCATCTCCGATCTGAAGATTGGTTATGCGGCAGATCTTGCTGGAAAGGACGGTGTCATCGCCAAGCTGCAAAACGATGTCGCGGCTGGAGCAGAAAGGGAGGCTCAGCTTATGGCTGAGGTTTCTGAAGCGAAGGGCGAGCTGGCTCTGAACTTTGATGCTGGCTTTGAAAGAGCCAAGGCACAATTCGCCCTCCTCCATCCTGGCGCCGATACTTCCGCTCTTGATCCTTTTAAAATTATTGTAGATGGCGTCCTAGTGGACGAACCCTAATTTATTTTGTTGTAATTTTAACTTCCTTGACTACTTTTAAATTCATTACTCTGCTTGAATTTGTGTTCGTGATGTATCATTTCAGCTTTTCAGCTTTTTATTTTCCTGCAAATTTATGCATTTCGGAAGGTCTCTCCTGGGTGGTGATTACATTCGTTTCGTAATGACGTCGACCGTTGTAGGCGCGTTTCTTTTAGCGCTTGATGCTACAGGGTTCCTTTATAAGGTTTCCCGACGATCTTGTTTTCTGCTCGCGACGTCTTAGAGCCCTCTTTCGGTTAAGGAATTTGGCGGCGATCTTATTTTCGTCTCGCGACGTCTTAGAGCCCTCTTTGGGGTTAAGGAATTAGGCGGCGATCTCTTTTTAAGCTCACGACGTCTTAGAGCCCTGTCTTTTAGGGTTAAGGAATTAGGTGGCAATTTCTTTTTAAGCTCACGACGTCTTAGAGCCCTGTCTTTTAGGGTTAAGGAATTAGGTGGCAATTTCTTTTAAGCTCACGACGTCTTAGAGCCCTGTCTTTTAGGGTTAAGGAATTAGGTGGCAATTTCTTTTTAAGCTCACGACGTCTTAGAGCCCTGTATTTTAGGGTTAAGGAATCAGGTGGCCATTTCTTTTTAAGCTCACGACGTCTTAGAGCCCTGTATTTTAGGGTTAAGGAATTAGGTGGCCCTTTCTTTGTGGTTAACGTATCATACGGCGAGCTCATTTGAGATTCGGCAATGGCGATCTGCTAAATGCAATGAGAGTAAGATAAACAAGCAATATATATATAACATCAATAATAAACCGGGGCCTCGTTAAAAACCCCCATTACTGCGGGGGGAAAAGAGTGCCCCTTACTGTCTTACTACTTAACTGTACAAAAGCAAATTTATAAGATAAAAAACGGTAGGAACTAAAATGGCTTTGTCTTCCCTCTAGCTCGCCTTCGAGTTGTCATGGCGAGTTCCTTCCTGCACTGTGCTCAACTTTTTCATCGTACTGCGGTTAGCTGGTTCTGCCTGTAGTATCAACCCCTTCTTGATTTCATCGGATTCTACTTCTTCCTTCCTGGTCCTGAGAATTGGATTGGCCGGCTTTGGGCGGAGCGTCAGGAAAGGAGTACTCGTTTCCTCAACCTTCCTGGCCTCACCGTGTTCTGCATCTTCTTCCTCAGCATTGGCTCTCGAATTGACTGGCTTCAAGTGGGGTACCAAGAAGGGAGTACTTTCTTCCTCGACCCTCTCGATCTCCTCGGGTTCCGTATCTTCTTCCTCAACATTAGTACTTGAATTGGCTGACTTCAACTGGAGTATCAAGAAGGGAGTACTTTCTTCCTCGACCTTCTTGATTTCCTGGACATGAATCTCCCCTTCTAGGCTGGAGACAATGAGGTTCACTCGGTGCGCTTTTATGTTACTGCTTCCTTTCTTCTCCTTCTGAATCTTCAAGCTGTTGTGGTAACACTCTCGGGCTGCTCGCTGGTCTGCTCTAATGGTACCAACCCGCCCATCATCCAGCGGGTATTTCATAACGAGGAATTTGGTGGAAAGGTAGGCGTCGAGGGCGTTAAAGGTTGGGCGGCCTACGATGACATTGTAGGAACAGGGCGAGTTGACTACCAAGTATCTAATCCTGATGGTCTTAGCATTATTACCTGTACCGAATGTTGTTTTCAGCGAGACGTATCCCCGGACGTGCACCTGTTCCCCTGTAAAGCCGGCCAGTATCCCTTTAAAAGGTTGCAACTGCTCCTCGTCTAGACCCATTTTCTCAAACGCAGAATAATAGAGGATGTCCGCAGAACTGCCGGGATCAATCAATACCCTCTTGACATCCCAGTTGAAGATTTGGACGGTGATGACCATGGGATCGTCATCGTGGGGAATTACCCCTCCGCGGTCTTCACTTGAGAAAGTGATATCCACCTGGCGTTCTGGTCCTTTTCTGGTGTGGTCATCAAGCAACATTATTTGTCTGACATACTTCTTCCGGGAGGTGCTGGACTCCCCGCCTCCTGCAAAACCGCCAGATATGGTGTTCAAGGTGTGGC
Source organism: Medicago ruthenica (assembly GCA_018208015.1). Lineage (NCBI taxonomy): Eukaryota > Viridiplantae > Streptophyta > Magnoliopsida > Fabales > Fabaceae > Medicago > Medicago ruthenica. The sequence continues at coordinate 44,586,868 of CM031372.1, forward strand.
GCTCTCCTTCTTTCGCCACATCTTTTTCTCTCTGGGGGTCTTCGGGGGGACGCCTGTCTCCTCCTCTACCTTCCTTCACATATCCCCTTAATCTGCCGTTCTGAATCAACTTCTCTATTTCCCTTTTCAGATGTATACAATCGTCTGTAGTGTGTCCCTTGATGCGGTGATATTTGCACCATGCATCCTTATCGTTCCCCATGATTGCTCCTCTCGGCGGCTGAGGCTCAGGGATGATTCTGGAATGGCAAACCTCCCTCCAGATTTGTTCACGGCGGGTGTTGAGGGCCGTGAAGGATTCTGGGGGGGGGGGGTGCGCGCCTATCCTGACCCTGGCGTTTGTATGGCGCTCGGTCTCTGCTACTGGATGGGTAATAATTGCGTCAATGATCATATCCGTAGGGAGCACGCTCCCTGGAATCTCTTGCCTTCTTCTCGGCGTTGCTTTCTTCCCCCTTTATATAACACTCTGCTCTAGACATGATTTCTTCCATGGAGTCTGCTGGTTTTTGTGCCAACGACTCGTTGAACTGGCCAGCGCGGAGACCGTTCTGGAAGGCTCCCACAAACAATTCTTGGTTTGGGTTAATGACCTTGATGGTGGCGTCATTGTAGCGCGCGAGATACTCGCGGAGAGTCTCGTTGGGTCCTTGACGGACGTTGAAAAGGCTGGTGGACGAGACTTTGCGGTGGCGGCTTGCTGAGAACTGGTGCGTTAACTTGCGCGTCATATCCTGGTAGCTGACGACGGAAAATCGAGGCAGGTTCATATACCACCTCAGGGCGGCGTCTTTAAGGGTCCCTGCTAACAACTTGCACTTGAGAGAATCGGCAGCACCGATGACGGCCATTTGAGTGTTGAAGGCGGTCACATGCTCCACTGGGTCGCTTTTTCCATCGAAGGAGGAAAGAGATGGTGGCTTGAAATTTTCTGGCACTGGCGCGTTCCAAACTTCGGCGGAAAGTGGCTGAGGATCGGGGTCGACCGATTCATCTTGTTGAGACCCATTTCCTTCGGCGTGCTGCTGCTGTTGGATGGTTTCCATGGTTGCTTGCAAGGCTTCGTTGTGGTCGCGAAGCTGCTGGATCTGTTGTTGTAAAGCCTCTAAGGCCGCTGGGTCTGCCATCGCGCTGGCGACGACGGTCGTTTGAGTTTGTATGTTAAGTTTATAACTGGTGGTCAGAGATTCGCACCCTAAACCTCGAATCCCAGGCTTTAGATCAGGGTTTTCCGAACAGATGTGGGTCAATCGTTTGATGGGAGTTAGGGGTAGGTCTAGGGTTGAATCGCGTTGATTCGAAGGTTTTGAGGTTGCTTCTGGGAAATATGGTGGATACACGGCGCTCTGATGACTTTCAGGGGCCGTGGATCGATCGTTTTTCTCTTGGAGACGGTGGCTAGGTCAGTTTTACCGTAGCCCCACGGTGGGCGCCAACTGTACTGGCTGTGAGTACAATCTTTCTAGAAACTAGGGTTTCTGTGCTGTGTTTAGGTCATGCCTCGGGAATGATCTCAAGGTTACTATTTGTAGCCTTTCTTGGGCCTACCCGGTCATGGTTTTGGGCCTAAATCGTAAAAGGGCCAAAACCATGACTTGGGCGCCCTCGTAAGCTGCTGAGGGCGCCCCCAAAGGGCTATTTGTGATTGTAAAGTGGGCCCTCTGCCCTCTTGGAGGACGTCCAGCCTTATTCCAAGGGTTCACACCCTTGGCTTTAGGGTCTCAAGTCCTAGATAGTGAGATCTACGGTCCACGACTTATACTCTGGTTCCAACTTTACTTTCCATATCCTGAATTCCGTAACCATTTCTTGGTCAGCTCTTCATGTATAATCATTAAACATTGCAGATCCCGACTGAAAGTATGTCTGAGATAACTTAAATTCATGCACATTCATTAGTGGCAACTTTTAAAAACAACTTATGGCTTCTGAAGGTTCACATCTTTCATTTGAGTCTTGTTACTATTCGTTCTATCTTTATCCGTAAGGATTTCATATCCATAATCTTTCCGAGACAACTTCGGTCTCTATAACTCTATCATGTCCCTTAAGTTATCCCTTCGAGTTCCTACGGAACAATCTATCCTGAATAAGATTTAAACTCTTATTGGTCCTCTCGAACGCCCAAACATAGGTTACGTCTCTTCGTGCACCCGATTAATCGACCTTAAACTTATGCACTTATCATTATCTATTGGATTCCTCCAGTAACTTGTTACTGGATTCAAAATTCAAATCTCGATTCTTAACATCTGAGTAATTCTGCATATAGTTGAACAACCCGAATTCTATACTTTATTATCGCCCTCGGAACTTATCCACACGGGGTGACCTCTTTAAGCTTCTAGAATATTCGCGGAAGAAAACTCATCGGTTGAAAACATATAACGCCTTCACATTAATCACAATCTTAACATTTCATATAAAAGACGATCTTTCATATAATAAAATATCACATAATTTTCTCGGCTAAGATTCTGATTTTCCTTCAAAACTGGTCTACTGTAACCTTGTGTTGGCGTAAGCTTGTCTTCTTATCCAATCAAAGAAATCCGACTTGTCCGTCCATCAGTTCACTAAATTCCAATAACTTATTATTCAATATCCCTCTTAGTTCTTAGGTTGCATACCATCTTCTCTTCTTAATTCACAGATCTAGCATTTATGGTTCGGGAGGTGCGGCCGATCTGATGGGGTTAAACTTACTTGCGATTCACGCTCAATGACCACACTTGAGTGGTTAGTTTCATTTGTCCAGATGATTCACTCAATCCATAATTTAATTCACTTAACCGTTTGGGCATTAAACTCCCTTCAGATTGGAGTTTGATTCTTCCGCACTCTATCTTTGCTGAGAATCCAGAGGTTTTAAAACCAACCGATAATTCATCATTCTAGTCTCTAGGTTTGGTACTGCAATTTCTCAACTCTGTACACAGAATCATTACTTAGTTCACACTTCACTTCAACTTCTCAGACTGCGGTTTCCGTCAAGGTTCCACGTCATTCCCTAGAGCATTTCATGATTCCTTAATCCTTATGTCTTCCGCATACAAGGCATCGTCCAACGATGCGTCCAACTGGGTTGAGGCGCTTCACCTCACTGTTAAATATCCCTTATGTCTCTAAGACCTTGCCACTATCAGGCTTCGTCACTTTACAGTTTGATGGCCACCATTGGCATGAATACTTCTTCGCCAATTCCGTCTTAAAATTCTGTCACCTTAATCTTCGCCCTTCATACACTTCATTCCTCCTTGGTCACATTCAGCTCTCAGACATTTATCCTAACTGTCATATACTAGATTGAGTTGATCAGGCTCAACTAGATGTGACCTTTAGAACAATATCCAGAACCCAATGGTCCCACTACTTTTATTGAAACTTTAATGACCCAAGGCACGGTCTGAATCGACCTGCTCTGATACCAATTGTAACACCCATACTAAACTATCTAGAATGTTTAGCATGTGTATTAATCTGATACCGGATACATTAAAATGTTCAATAATATATATATATATATATATATATATATATATATATATATATATATATATATATATATACAAAACTATTGAATGAGTACAAACAGCTCTTTCATACAAATATCCAAATATCATAACATACACTTCTATATACATATATACAATCTATCAGCATCCTGAGCATGTCTGTGACGAGCAACTGCACTCCATCCAGCGTCTTCCTGAAGATCTTCATCAGAAAACCACTTGCTTACCTGTAAACCTGCACCAGAAGGATTGGGATGAGACATAATGTCTCAGTGAGCTCCAGCCCAACCTACTGTTGGCAACCACGGGGGAAACCTAGGGTCGCCGTGCCTACTCTTAGCGATCTTAGGGATACCTACGATCGCCATCATTCTCTACATATTTCGCGATCAGGGGAAAACCTAGGATCGCTACATGTCTTTACCTCATCTTATACTTTTCATGTACATAGTCTTATGCTTAGTGACCGAGGGGAAGTCTATGATCACTTGCTGATGTCTAATGACTACTTTGTCTTAACTCTTAGCACATAGCACGTATACATATTCATATTCGTATTCATAATCATCTTTTCATAACATAAAGTAAGAAGTTAGCATTGAACAAACATTACATTATCTTGGTTCATTTTACGGAGTGCATCCGGGTGGAGTAACCCCGAAGTACATCTCCCATCATACCGGTGAAAATTCCTATCATATCAGGCTAACACCGGACTCCTCTTATCTTTGTCTAGGCAACCCTCTCGGTGAAGCCCCATCCGGCATAATCCGGAGCCTGCTGGACACAACTTAACTTTGCATGTAGACAACCCTCTCGGAGAAGTCCCATCCGGCGAAACCCGGAGCCTGCTGGACATGTTTAATCTTTTAACATACGTGTGGACAATCCTCTCGGAGAAGTCCCATCCGGCGAAACCCGGAGTCTGATGAACACGTTTAACATAGTCTTATAACTTACGTGTGGATAACCCTTTCGGAGAAATCTCATCCGGCATAATCCGGAGTCTGATGAACACGTATAATCTTTATCATTAAGTTCTTACTTAAGTTCGTATGTATATCTTATTCGTTCATATTCTTGTGCATATCTAAAGCATTCTTTAACGCTTAACCTATTAAAGGTTCTTAACTATAAGCATAGTATCATTCTTGTGCTTAGTACATGATGAGTACCATTCTAATTCTCTTTAACCTATAGTAGGTTCTAAACGTGAATACTATATCGTTCTTGGCTTGCTCGTACTTAATTGAGTGTTTGAGAATTGCCTAGTAAGGGTCAAGCTCAATACTAGCTCTTATACTTCTCTATGATATCTTGTGGATTAAAGCATCCATTCTCTCACTATTGTGTCTATCCTCAATCCATAATAATGATCTAAACATTCTCAAGGATAGGTCTTTAAATGCTTAATAGCAATGCTTAACCATTACATGTTGTTCCTTGAGTCTGAAGCAGTATTAGATAGCCTAAACGGTGCAAGAAATGATGAAAAACAACATAGTTCTGTCCACTTCAAAATCGTGACACGATTTGGAAATCGTTATACGATTTCCTGCCCAGAAAACGTGTTGGTTCCTGCCTATAAAATCGTGACACGGTTGTAAAATCGTGACACGATTTTACCTGCAGTTGGACAACATAAGGCAAGTTCAAAACAGGATTTCCACCATTTTGGCTTATCTAATCATGCCCAAACATCATACAACTTTAAAGGATAAATTCTAATGCATATTAACAGTTTACAACATGTAATGATCAAGAATTACTCACAACATAGGATTAGGGTACTAAAATTATAAACTTTGCTCAAGTACTAAATACTCATGAATACTCAACAAAGTGGGTTCTATAACCCCTAGGGAGCTCACCTTAACCTCAATTGGTGCTTGCTAACTCTGATTTCCAAGGCCTTAGCTTCAAGCTACCTCTTCTCTTAATTCTCCTTTGATTCTCCTTGTTTCTTCTTTTACTTCTTTTGCTCTAACTTCCAATACAAGCTTGCTTGCAATATCTTTCTCACAACTTTCTCACAAGAGTTTGGTTGAAGCTTGGATGGATGTTGGCATGGTGAGATGAGGGCGTGTGATTAGAGAGGGTGAGGGAGAGGGACCGATTTTGAGAGAGTGAAGGGAAGAAGAGAATGGTGTGGGAAAATATCTTGTTCTCTAGTTTAAATAATCTCCCTCTTATCCAAAATTTACTATATTGCCATTGCTTAATATTACAAAATTGCCATGTTTCTCAATTAATTTCTAACACTGATACAATTACCTCTAAGCGGGATATTACACAATCCAACCCACATACAAGCTTAGAATCATGTATTAAACAACATTATGAACTAAAGCAAGCATGCTTTTTCCCTCTTCTTCCCTGGCCGAATCCTCCATCCTACATAAGTTGAAATTCTGCAAATTCAAGCTTTCTTGGTGTTGCATGTAGAACTATGGAACTGATTACAACTGAATTTGATGTTAGAAGCAAGGGAAAGGGGTTTTGCATGAAGTTTTGCAAGGTAATTGAAAATAAGCTATTCTAATGAAGTAAAAATTTTGATTTAAGACGGTTTCTGGTTGCTGGGTCGTGGAGCACGAAATTTATAAACTCAAGGGATGATTAAGCTGATTTAGAGTAGCAAAAGAGATTAAGTGTGTAAGCTGTTTTGGCAGGTTTCACTGTTGGGCTCGTACCTGTTGCTGTGTGGCTCAGAATTGGGTAATTGTTGTATTTTTGGATTCTACAGTTAATTCCCTTCAATTTGGATATACGTTTCATGTGATTCGGATTAGAAATGAACCTGGAAATTGCATTCGAAGTTGGTAAATTCTGCTGAAAACCACTTACGGGTTTTGACGTAAATTTTGCAGAATAAGCCGAAATGCGAATTTAAGACGGTCGAATGGCACCAGAACTGAATACACATGCTTGGTAAACTTGGTAGGAGTTTGGGTTGAAACTTGGATCGAAAACGTGAACGTTCGTAAGGCATAAGCTGTAAATAAGCTGTTTGGGAAAAGTGCTTATGGAGCTGGCATGAACTTTCCCTACCAACTGTTGGCAACCACGGGGGTAACCTAGGGTCGCCGTGCCTACTCTTGGCAATCTTGGGGATACCTACGATCGCCGTCATTCTTTACTTATTTCTCGATCGAGGGGAAACCTAAGATCGCTTCTTGTCTCAATCATTTCTCATCATATGCTAACTTTAACTTAACCTGTACTTAGTGATCAGGGGGGAATATCTTATGATCACTTCTGGTTCACTAGGAACTAATTGGCATAATTCTCAATAATTATAAATATACATATTCGTCTTTCATATCTTTAAGTTAGAAGTTAGCGTTGAACAATCAATAATTATCTGGGTTCCTTTTACGGAGTGCATCCGGGTGGAGTAACCCCGAAGTACATCTCCCTTCTTACCGGTGAAAATTCCTATCATATCAGGCTAACACCGGACTCCTCTTTCTTTTGTGTGGCTGCTCTCGCGAGCGGTATCTTCACCGTCCCAGCTGCCATTTAAGGCGGTAACTTCACGGGGACCCCTTGTATACTAACTAACGAGCAGACAGGAGACACATTAACTTTATAGACTTGGATGTGCAGCTGCCCTCACGAGCGGTAACTTCACCGTTCCGGCTGCCATTTAAGGCGGTAACTTCACAGGAACCCCTCGTATACTAACTAACGAGCATACGAGAGACACATCAAGCCCAATTCATAATTTATTTCTTATTCTTCAAAATAATAAGTCTTGAATACTTAACCTATGAAAGGTTCTTAACTTAGAATATGAAACCATTATCATCGATTCTCGTCTTATGTACTTGTAAGTGTTCTTTCCTCTACTATACTTTGTGCATATAATGCATCACTTAGAGAGAACATTCTCCCAATACATAACTTATGAACCTATTCCTCATGCTATATAATTAATATATTCTCTAAGGATAGGTCTTATAATACTTATTAGCGACTCTTAATCATTACATGTTGTTCCTTGAGTGTGAAGCAATATTGGATAGCCGAAATGGTGCAAGATTTGATGAAGAAAATAATATGGTTCTGCCACTGTGCCATCATGACACGATTTGGAAATCGTGTCACGATTTCCTACCCAGAAATCGTGGTAGTCTCTGCCTATAAAATCGTGACACGGTTGTAAAATCGTGACACGATTTTACCTGCAGTTGGACAGCATAGGGCAAGTTCAAAACATGATTTCCACCATTTTGGCTTATCCAATCATGCCCAGACATTATAACAACTTAAAGGGTAAATTCTAAGGCATATAAACAGATTACAACATGTAATGATCAAGAATTACTCACAACATAGAATTAGGGTACTAAAATTGACAACTTTGATCATTATACTAAAAACTCTCAAACTTACTCAAGCGGGTTCTAAAACCCTGTGGAGCTCACCTTAAACCTCAATTGGTGCTGATTAAGCTTGAATTCCAAAGCCCTAACTTGCTCCAATCTACCACTTCGCTTGATTCTTCCTTGTTTTTCTTTCCTTTCTCTTGTTCTAACTTCCAAGCCAAGATTACTAGGAAGAACTTTCTCACAAGAATTGGGATGAAATCTTGATGAGTGAGGGAAGGAGGGGTGTAACTAGAGGAAGGGAGGGGAAGAGAGCTGATTTTTGGGAGTGTGGAATGGAAGGAAGAAAATGGTAAGAAAATATCTTACCTCTCATTCTAAATATTCTTCCCTATCCATTTATTTACTATTATGCCATTGCCTCTTAATTACAAAATCGCCATGCTTGCTTCATAAGTTTATAACACTAATAACTGATACTTATAAGCGGGATATTACATTCATCACCACCCTATCAAACAGAAGGTGAAATGATTTGCCTTGGCAAGTGTGCTCTTGAATGTAAACGCTTCTTAACAACACCACCAATATATGCAGGTTGTGTTGCTGCATGTGGATTGTCGAAATGTCATAAGGTATCGCCGAAAGTTGCTTATGATTGTGCAACTAATTGTGTCATTTCAAAGTCCAATAACTTCAACACCAGTAAATATATTTTTCCTATTTTCTCGTATGATTTTTTTATCAAGAAAATTTTGTAAATTACTGTTGTATTAAGTGATAGAGTTTCTTACAATACTTGACTTATTGCAGACGCTCGTGGTGTAAATCCAATTGTAAATTCATGTATGGAAGCGTGCAAGAACAAATAATTTGTCTACTGTAACAGTCAATGTTTCAAAGAAAAGTTGCCATGAAATTTTGTATTTAGAATCTGATAAGTAGTGACCGTGAAATTAATTTTCTTACACATATAATAAATCATATCTCATTATCATTACCATCTCAAATTGAGATATTTTTGTTAAAATGCTTGACAAAAATAGATGTATTTATATGACAGATATGATTTAACATATGTGTAACCTTCTTAAATATCAGTGCAAACAAATAATGGTTTATATTTGTAACATCCCGCTCATAAGTATCAGTTAATTGTAGCGTTTATCCGTGTTAGAAACTTGAGCCGCAAGCAATGGCAAATAAGAAATTAGGAGGAAGTGGCAATTTTGTAATTTGGGCCAAGAGGGAGATTAATAAGAAATGGAACAAGATATTTGTTCCCATTCCTTCTATTCCTTCCTTATCACTCTTCAAAAATCTGAATTCTTTCCCCTCTTCTCCTCAAGCTACACGCCCTCACCCCTCTCCATTAACCCATCACTTCCTAATCCAATTCTTGAGAGAAAACTTCACAAGCAAGATTGGTTAGTGAAACTAGAACAAGAGCAAGAAATAAGGAGAAATAAGGAAGATATCAAGAGAAAGTAGTAGAGTAAAGCCAAGGCTTATTAGGAGAATCAGAAGTAGCAAGCACCAATAGGAGGATTAAGGTGAGCTCCACAGGGTTTTAGAACCCATTGAGTAAGTTTGAGAGCATTTTACAATTTTGAGCTAGTTAAGAAATTTACCCTACTCTCTTATGCTTACCAATTCCTTGATTAATCACGTTTTAAACTATCAATTTGTGTTAAAAATTCATTCCTTATATTGTATGATGCCTGGATATGATTAGATATGTCAAAATGGTGGAAAAATCACACTTTTATCAGATTTTGAACTGTCATTTTCGCCTGGCGAACTCGGGGCGAGAAAACAGCGTTTTTCAGCAATTTTCCCTGCCCTGTTTCGCCTAGCTTTCGCCAAGCTTTCGCTCGGCGAAATCAGTGATCTCGCCAACCTTTAGCTGGGCGAAATCAGACAGACAGCACATGTCTGTTCTGGTTCGTTCTGGGTGCTGTAAATGCGTTCGGCGAGGTTTTTAATAACCGTTTTCAATGAGAAACCGTATTTTTCTAAGGTAAACACCATCCTTGACATATCCGAAAGATTATTCAACAATTAAGGAATGAAGGGATGAATGAATAAAGAAATTGGTAAGGCAATAGAGATGCAAGAATAAGGCTATTTAAGCTATGAATGTATTGTTTTAAGTTTCCTTCTTAAGAATGATTCAAATGCTCAAAGACAAGAACCTTTATAGGTTAAGTATTAGAGATTCAATACTTTAAAGAATGAGAATTATGAGAGAGATTTAATACTCTAAGTTAAGAACCTTTTATAGGTTAAGAGTTCAAGAATTAGTAAGATTAAGCCGTGGCCTTCGCTGTTCACGCCAGTGGGACACGAATGGTACACGTAGAGTAAAGACTAAGATTATTACCTTTAAGTCGTGACTTTCATCGTTCACGCCAGTGGAACATGAAAGGTTCATGCATAAGTTATAAGTTTAAAGAACATTTATTCGCGTCTTCCGTCGTTCACGCCAGTGGGACACGGGAGGTATACGCATCAGTTAAGACTAATGTTAAGCCGTGACTTTCGTTGTTCACGCCAGTGGGACACGAAAGGTTCATGTATAAGTTAAGATTAATAAGAAAGTATATTAATTCGTGTCTTCCATTGTTCACGCCAGTGGGACACGGGGGGGTATACGCGTAAGTTAAGTTGTGTCTTCTGCTGTTCACGCCAGTGGGACACAGGAGGTTCACGCCAGTGGGACGTGTTATTCCGCAAGGATGACCGCACGACGACAAGAGGAGTCCGGTGTTAGCCTGATATGATAGGAATTTTCACCGGTTATCAGGGGAATGTGCTTCGGGGTTACTCCACCCGGGGGCATTCCGTAAAATGAACCCAGATAATATTGTTTGTTCAACGCTAACAGCTAACATAAGACATTTATCAGTTCATTATTTTATTATTTTATCAGACAGAGAATAGTTATCAGACAAGTATCAGATAATCAGTTATCAGGCGGTGATCCTAGATTCCCCTCGATCACCCAGTTATCAGGATATAGTCTAGATCTCAGGACTATTCAGTATCAGACTCAGACAGTGATCCTAGGTTTCCCCTTGATCACTAGTTTAGCAGGATGTAGTCCAGTTTATGACTATACAGTTTAGCAGGACAGTCAGGTAGCCCTCTATGGGTAAGGTTAAGACTTGGCGATCATAGGTATCCCCAAGATCGCTGAGGTAGGCACGACGACCCTAGGTTCCCTGTGGTTGCCAACAGTAGGTAGGGTAGGAGCTCACTGAGACATTATGTCTCATCCCTATCCTTCTGGTGCAGGTTTTCAGGTAGTCACGTGGTTTTCAGATGAAGATCTTCAGGAAGATGCGGAATGGAGTGCAGATGCTCGTCAAGGTCAAGCTCAGGAGGTTGACAGATTATCTATGTATATGAGAATGTAATTGTAAATGATATTTGGATATTTGTATAAACGAGCTATTTGTACTCATTCAGTAATTCTATATTGTATTTATTATTGAAAATTTTAATGTACCCAGTATCAGTTTAACACTCTTGCTAATATACTAGTCAAAATTAGTATGGGTGTTACAATATTTGTTTTTTATGTACTAAGAAGTAGTATAAGTAAAATCTATATAATTTAAAATAGATCTTTTTAAATAATTTCATTATTTGGTCTCATGTTTTACCTTGTGAGCACGAAGACACTTACATTGATGATAAAGATCAAAATCCACTAAATTTATTAAATATACAAATTAGAAACTAAAAAAAAACTGTATGCGCAAAATTTTTTAAAATCTTATATTATCAAGAATTAAGAAAGACTCTAAGTCCTTGTCCAACTATTTTAATTTCTATAAATGCTGTTGCATTTGGGTTATTGCTGATTAACAATAAAGTCAATCATGATTTGTAGAAGGGACTAAGTGATCTAATAAATTACAAAATTAGAAAATTTAATCGTAGACTAATTTATCCATTATGGTTGTTGAATTTAAACAGTCAAAATGTTAAAATTGTCGTATGATATAATAATTTCAAACACCGATTTTAAAAAAAAAATACATTTGTAACTACATAATCTTCATGTCAAAGACTATACATCCAATCATATCTTCATGAAGTATGAAACAAATATGGAATTTCATCAAAATTATAGAGTTGTTCTATTTCATATGAACTATAACTCAATGGTTGAATTTTAAAAAGTACTTAATTTTTACACACCGTCAAGTTTAAGTTGTTTTACACAAGGTTCCAATGATTTCTTTCAACATAACTTAGTGGATTTGGAACACATTTAAGGTGAAATAAAGCACAAGAATTGGATGGTTTGAATTATGATAAATAAGAAAACATTTGATCCACTTTTTGAAATTATGATAATGTAACATATTTAAAGTTGATAAAAGTTAAAAAGGAAAAGGGAGAGAAAATCACTCAAGGACTTTTATATCATCTCTCCTTCCAATTCGTAGCCACTTCTAGTCTGAAATTCTGGCCAGGCAAAACTAAGAGAAAACCAGGTTCTGAACCAAACAGGTTCTGAACAATATGCAGGGCACAATATATCGCAAAACAGAGCACAAGTAAACACAATACAAGAGCAGCAAAATAAAGTGCAGGAAAGTAAAAAGGCACAGAGGTTTGTTAACCCAGTTCGGAGTAAACACCTCCTACTCTGGGGGATACCAATCCAGGAAGGAATTCCACTATAGGAATTAATCCTTATGACTCAAGACACTGACTCCAAGTTCCCAGCCTAAGCAATTAACTTCCTCCTAGTCTTGAATTCTACCCAACACGTTGAGTATTAGAAAAACCTCTAACTTCCTATTCAAGTAACTACAACCCAGCCACTTGAACTACCCTTTGAACTTTACCAGTTCTGAAACACAACTACCCTGTTTTTTTTCAGAAAAACTTCAAGCACACAAAGACTTCATTCGTACCTAAAGGCTTAGAATGAATTACAACTCTATAAAAACACTAAACCAACTCAAACCATGAGTGGTGCACAATAAAAACTCTAAGTAAAAACACAGACTCAATTCTTAGATTTTTGACTCTCTAAATCGTATGTTGAATAGCAGCAGCCCTCCTCCTTATATAGCCTTCAGTCTTGCAAAATAAAACTAATCTTCTGATTTGATTTGTTACTGAAATAAGATTGGTCCAATAAAGTAACAAATAAAACTGTACTGAATCTTTTAAAGATTATAACAGGAAAATATGAATTTCATATCTTTGAACCAAATCTTCAATAAAATCTTCTCCAAATAAATCAACATTCTAGAAGCCATATGCGTGGATAAATCTTCAATAAATCTTGCAAAGATTCGCATAGAAAAACCTTGAAAATAACCAGCTTCTGATGAAGTCAACATAAGTCAACGCTGGCATCAGAACCTGAATTCAGCTTCTGAAGTGCTACAGTGCATTCAGCTTCTGATGACATTTTCAGCTTCTGAATGGCTTCAAAACACAAAACTTGCAACTGAAGAAATGTTTCAAATATGGAGATGCTTCTATTCAATACTTTGGTTTTGCCAAAACATGCAGCCAACACCAAAAGACTCAACAATCTCCCCCTTTGGCAAATTTTTGGCTAAAACCATCCAAGTTCTTCAATCTCCCTTATAATCAACTCAGCAATGAAGAACTCCACAATAATATATCATAGCATAAACATAAGCAGCGGATAAAACACTTTTCTGAGCTATGTTAAACAACAACAACTTCAGCTTCTGATCTCCTGAAGCACACTAACACACTTGAACATGGTATCAGAGCTACTCCAAGGTATCAGAGCTACTGATCAACTCCTGATCATCACACATACTCCCCCTGCAACTCAACATACACTCAGCACACATCAAACTCCCCCTTACTTCTGAATTTATAGTATCATAGCATATCAGAGCCAACACTTCAGGAGCTGAACACAATTGTTCTTCAGGACCATAGCAATCTTGTACTCCCCCTGAGACACAAACTCCCCCTCAATAACATCTTGACAGCTCTTGGTATATTTGTTCTGAACTCTGAGCTTCACAAACAGCTTCTGAACCACACTGAAAACTGAACATCTGAAATTTGAACTTCTGAGCAGCAACACTTTGCATAAGACTTTTGGTACCAGAGCCAACACATTACATAAGATTTTCTCCCCCTTTTTAGCCACAAAATTCTGACAAAACATAGTCTTCATATAGGGAATAAAATCAAAACAAGTAACACAGATCCTGGAAAAGCTATCGGATTCAGACACAGGATCACACTTGGCATATGCACAACTGGCAGGTACTCTATCTTCCTCACATCCAGTTTGCAGTAATTGCTATAACTCTTCATGCAAACACACACCTAACTTGCTCCTTAAGTTTTCAAACTGCTTAGCATCCAAGGCCTTTGTGAAAATGTCAGCAACTTGTTCTTCAGTAGCTACATGTTCCAGCTGAACAATCTTGTCCTCCACAAGGTTTCTGATAAAATGATGCCTGATGTCTATGTGTTTGGTTCTGCTGTGCTGAATTGGATTCTTAGAGATGTTGATGGCACTCAAATTGTCACAAAACACTGTCATAGTTCCTTGTTCAATGTTGTACTCCTCCAGCATCTGCTTCATCCACACCAATTGTGAGCAACTACTCCCAGCAGCAATGTACTCAGCTTCAGCAGTTGACAATGACACACAGTTTTGCTTCTTGCTAAACCATGAAATTAAGTTATTTCCCAAAAAGAAACAACCTCCTGAGGTGCTCTTCCTGTCATCAGCACTTCCAGCCCAGTCAGCATCACAATATCCCATCAGTTCAGAACTTGAACTATGAGAATACATGATTCCATAGTTACTTGTGCTATTCACATACTTCAGGATCCTTTTAACTTGTGTCAGATGACTCATCTTAGGATCAGCTTGATATCTTGCACAAACTCCTACAGCAAATGTGATATCAGGCCTGCTTGCAGTTAAGTACAATAGGCTCCCAATCATGCTTCTGTACTGACTTTGGTCTACTGAAACTCCATCTTCATCCTTAGTTAACTTCAGGTGAGTAGCAGCTGGTGTCCTCTTGTGAGCAGCAGATTCCAATCCAAATTTCTTCACTATGTTCTTGGCATACTTACTTTGAGAAATGAAGATAGTATCTTCCATTTGCTTGACTTGTAATCCAAGAAAATAAGTCAGTTCACCAACTAAGCTCATTTCAAATTCTGACTGCATCTGCTGAACAAACAGTTTGACCATCTTCTGAGACATCCCTCCAAACACTATATCATCCACATAAATCTGAGCAATCATCAGACTCCCATTTTCATCTTTCACAAACAAAGTCTTATCAGAACCTCCTTTTCTGTAACCTTGAGCCACAAGAAACTGAGTCAGTCTGTCATACCATGCTTTTGGTGCTTGTTTCAATCCATACAATGCCTTCTTCAACTTGTACACATGTTCTGGAAACTTAGGATCCACAAAACCCTTAGGCTGTTCAACATATACCTCTTCTTGCAAATATCCATTCAGAAATGCACTCTTTACATCCATCTGGAATAATTTGAACTTGAGAATGCAGGATACACCCAACAGTAATCTTATGGACTCTAGTCTGGCCACAGGTGCAAAGGTTTCATCAAAATCCAATCCCTCTACTTGAGTATAGCCCTGAGCAACCAACCTAGCCTTGTTTCTGACCACAGTACCATTTTCATCTGTTTTATTTTTGAATATCCACTTAGTGCCAATCACATTCAGCCCTTCTGGTCTTGGAACTAGATCCCATACTTCACTCCTTTTGAATTGATTCAACTCATCTTGCATTGCTTCAATCCAAAATTCATCAGTTAGGGCTTCTTTCACATTTTTAGGCTCAACCTTTGACACAAAGCATGAATCAGTGGCAGCTGGTTCTGATCTCCTGGTTCTTACTCCTTGATCCAAGCTCCCAATGATAAGCTCCTTAGGATGATCCTTCTGAACTCTAATTGATGGCCCTTTATTGGTAGGATCATGTTCTGGATGCACATCTGCTTCTTCAGATTCTGGATGAATTTCTGCTTCTGAAGTTTGTTCTTCTGATGCTTCAGACTCTGGAACAACTTCAGACTCATGTCTTTCTTTCTCAGCAGTCAGATCATCAATGACAACATTTATGGACTCCATCACAACCTTGGTTCTGGAATTAAACACCCTATAAGCTCTGCTGTTTACTGAATAACCCAGGAATATGCCCTCATCAGACTTAGGATCCAGTTTTCTTCTATTTTCTCTGTCAGCCAAGATATAGCATCTGCTCCCAAACACATGGAAATACTTCACAGTTGGCTTTCTTCCTTTCCATAACTCATACAGAGTTGATGCAGTACCCTTCTTTAAAGTGACTCTGTTGTGTATGTAACATGCTGTGTTCATTGCTTCAGCCCAGAACATATATGGAAGTTTCTTAGCATGCAGCATCACTCTTGCACATTCTGCTAATGTCCTATTCTTTCTCTCAACTACGCCATTTTGCTGAGGTGTGATAGGAGCAGAGAATTCATGCTTTATTCCTTCAGAAGCACAGAATTCTGAAAAGTTCTTGTTTTCAAATTCCTTGCCATGATCACTTCTGATTTTGACAATACCACAGTCCTTCTCTCTTTGTAATTGAGTACATAAGTCTTTAAACACTTCAAAAGTATCAGACTTCTCTCTAACAAAGTTGATCCATGTGTATCTTGAGTAGTCATCTACCATTACAAAAGCATACCTCTTGCCACCAATACTCTCAACTTGCATAGGCCCCATCAAATCCATATGAACAAGTTCTAGTACTTTAGTAGTTACCTGGTGAACTAATCTGGGATGAGACTTTCTTGTTTGTTTCCCAATTTGACAATCACCACAAACATTGTCCTCATTGATCTTCAGATTAGGTACACCTCTGATAGCTTCAGTACTTAGGATTTTCTTCATGCCTTTCAAGTGCAAATGTCCCAGTTTCTGGTGCCAGAGTTTGACTTCCTCTTCTGAGCTCATAAGACAAGAAGTCAGACTTCTTTCTTCTTCAGAAACCCACAAATAACAGTTGTCTTTGGATCTGCAGCCCCTCATCTGAATTTTACCATCCTGATCAGTAACAATACACTCCTGCTTGTTGAAATTCACTTTTAAATCCTGATCACATAGCTGGCTAATACTGATCAGATTAGAGGTTAATCCTTCCACCAGTAGCACATCATTAAGTTTGGGCAGACCTTCTCTGATCAAATCACCAATTCCCAGAATCTGACCTTTTACACCATCTCCAAATGTCACATAACTTCTGGAGTATGATCTGATATTGCTCAGCAGCTTCTTCACACCAGTCATGTGCCTTGAACACCCACTATCAAAATACCAATCTTCTTTTGAAGTGGCTCTCAAAGAAGTATGAGCTATAAGGCCTACATTCTGAACTTTGGGCTTCCACACCTTCTGAACATTGTGTCTGATAGCAGTTGGTTCAACTCTTCTATACTGAAAGTGTTCAGGATAGCCATAAAGTTTGAAGCAGAATGGTTTGATATGCCCTTTCTTTCCACAATGATGACAGACCCATGGATGATTCCTCCTCCTTCTGTTTCTGAAAAAATTCTGGGGTTGCTTCTGAGGTAGCATCTGACCATGCTTCTGACCTTGCATCTGAGGTTTCTTCTGACCTTGCATCTGAACTTGTTTCTGAGGTCTCTTCTTTGATGTTCCAACCATAGAATCATGAGTTTGAGTTGCAGGAAGAAAATTCATCTGTTTGGGAATCTGAGTCTGACCAACAAAACCTAAACCAGTTTTTCCTTGTTGCTGATTCCCCAAAATGTCCTCCAACTTATCAGTAGCAGAGTTCAACATCTTCACTTGCTTCTTCATTTGATCAAGTTGGGAGTTCAGTTGGTTCACCTCTTCTTTTAAATCTGAATTCTGCACTAACAGTTCACCTTTTTCAGCCTCCAGTTGTAAAATTGTCTCCTTCTGATCCAAAACTTGTTTGCAAACCTCAGCACTTCTGGTATACAGCTTCTTGTAGTTATCAGCTAGTTCATCATATGAGGTTTTAGCAGCTTCAGACACAGATGAGGCTTCAGACTGTGAGTCAGACTCTGAAAAGGTCTCAGACTCTAAAACAGCTTCCTTCTTCAAGATAGCTCCTGACCTCACTACCAGACCAGTATCACACATATCAGATTCACTAACATCATCATCTTCAGAACCATCATCAGACCATGAAATAGCTAGGCTCTTTTTCTGCTTCTTGAGAAAAGTGGGACATTCAGACTTGATGTGTCCATACCCTTCACACTCATAGCACTGCACACCTTTAGCTTGGTTACTTTTCTCCTCAGACTTGGTCTTCTTCTCATCAGTTTGTTGCTTTTTGTTATTGAATCTGAAATTCTGTCCTTTGGCTTTGGCTTTTCTGTTAACATTCTTCAGAATCTTGTTGAATTGTTTTCCCAGCAACACCAGAGCTTCTGATAAGTCATCCTCCTCAGACTCTTGTTGATCATCAGCTTCAGAGTTCACAGTAAAAGCTACACCTTTTCCTTTCTTATCAGGTTGTTTGCAGAATGCAGTTTCAAAATTGAGCAAAGACCCAATCAGCTCCTCAAGCTTCATAGTGGTAATATCATGAGCCTCTTCAATTGCTGTCACCTTCATATCAAATCTTCTGGGCAGGGACCTGAGGATTTTTCTCACTAGCTTCTCATCTGACATCTTCTCCCCAAGAGAATCAAAGGAATTAGCCATATCAAGTACATTCATATAGAAATCCTGGATATTCTCATCTTCCTTCATCTTCAGGTTCTCAAACTTAGTAGTCAGCAGCTGCAATCTGGACATCTTCACCTTAGAAGTTCCTTCATGAGTGGTCTTCAGAATTTCCCAAGCATCCTTAGCCACAGTACATTGTTTGATAAGTCTGAACATGTTCTGATCAACACCATTAAAGATAGCATTCAAAGCTTTTGAATTTCCCAGTGACAGATCATCTTCAGCTTTGGTCCATTCCTCCTCAGGCTTCAGAACCTCAGTCTTGTTACCATCTTTGTCTGTATACACAGGATGATCCCAGCCTTTAATCACAGCTTTCCAAGTCCTGCTGTCAATAGACTTTAGAAAAGCACACATCCTTGACTTCCAATACTCATAGTTTGTGCCATCTAGTAGGGGTGGTCTATTGACATAGCCTCCTTCTCTATCCATGCTTACCAGAAATTAATCCCTCTGGATCTCACCCAAAATACAGGCAGGGTGCCTGCTCTGATACGAATTGAAATTCTGGCCAGGCAAAACTAAGAGAAAACCAGGTTCTGAACCAAACAGGTTCTGAACAATATGCAGGGCACAATATATCGCAAAACAGAGCACAAGTAAACACAATACAAGAGCAGCAAAATAAAGTGCAGGAAAGTAAAAAGGCACAGAGGTTTGTTAACCCAGTTCGGAGTAAACACCTCCTACTCTGGGGGATACCAATCCAGGAAGGAATTCCACTATAGGAATTAATCCTTATGACTCAAGACACTGACTCCCAGTTCCCAGCCTAAGCAATTAACTTCCTCCTAGTCTTGAATTCTACCCAACACGTTGAGTATTAGAAAAACCTCTAACTTCCTATTCAAGTAACTACAACCCAGCCACTTGAACTACCCTTTGAACTTTACCAGTTCTGAAACACAACTACCCTGTTTTTTTTCAGAAAAACTTCAAGCACACAAAGACTTCATTCGTACCTAAAGGCTTAGAATGAATTACAACTCTATAAAAACACTAAACCAACTCAAACCATGAGTGGTGCACAATAAAAACTCTAAGTAAAAACACAGACTCAATTCTTAGATTTTTGACTCTCTAAATCGTATGTTGAATAGCAGCAGCCCTCCTCCTTATATAGCCTTCAGTCTTGCAAAATAAAACTAATCTTCTGATTTGATTTGTTACTGAAATAAGATTGGTCCAATAAAGTAACAAATAAAACTGTACTGAATCTTTTAAAGATTATAACAGGAAAATATGAATTTCATATCTTTGAACCAAATCTTCAATAAAATCTTCTCCAAATAAATCAACATTCTAGAAGCCATATGCGTGGATAAATCTTCAATAAATCTTGCAAAGATTCGCATAGAAAAACCTTGAAAATAACCAGCTTCTGATGAAGTCAACATAAGTCAACGCTGGCATCAGAACCTGAATTCAGCTTCTGAAGTGCTACAGTGCATTCAGCTTCTGATGACATTTTCAGCTTCTGAATGGCTTCAAAACACAAAACTTGCAACTGAAGAAATGTTTCAAATATGGAGATGCTTCTATTCAATACTTTGGTTTTGCCAAAACATGCAGCCAACACCAAAAGACTCAACATAGTCCCTTTGCAATTGAAGGACTTCTCCACTGTAATCAATCTAATTATAGAAATCGACTATGATATTTTTTGTCCCCTTGACTACACCTGTAACATCCCGCTTCAGATTTAAATATTTATCAGTGTCGTGACGACACATCAGAGATATTTTAAGTGAATGACATTTTGGTAAAATGATGCATAAGGGGGTATATAAAGTCAAGCCTTCACTTTTTCTTCATTTTTCTCACTTCTTTCTCTCACTACCAACTACTCCTCTCCCTTCTCCCTCTGTTCTTACGTTTCTCTCCCTCTCTTCCTCCCAAATCTTCATGGATTTCCCCTTAAGCCAATCCAACCCACATACAAGCTTAGAATCATGTATTAAACAACATTATGAACTAAAGCAAGCATGATTTTTCCCTCTTCTTCCCTGGCCGAATCCTCCATCCTACATAAGTTGAAATTCTGCAAATTCAAGCTTTCTTGGTGTTGCATGTAGAACTATGGAACTGATTACAACTGAATTTGATGTTAGAAGCAAGGGAAAGGGGTTTTGCATGAAGTTTTGCAAGGTAAATGAAAATAAGCTATTCTAATGAAGTAAAAATTTTGATTTAAGACTGTTTCTGGTTGCTGGGTCATGGAGCACGAAATTTATAAACTCAGGGGATGATTAAGCTGATTTAGAGTAGCAAAAGAGATTAAATGTGTAAGCTGTTTTGGCAGGTTTGACTGTTGGGCTCGTACCTGTTGCTGTGTGGCTCGGAATTGGGTAATTGTTGTATTTTTGGATTCTACAGTTAATTCCCTTCAATTTGGATATAAGTTTCATGTGATTCGGATTAGAAATGAACCCGGAAATTGCATTCGAAGTTGGTAAATTCTGCTGAAAACCACTTACGGGTTTTGACGTAAATTTTGCAGAATAAGCCGAAATGCGAATTTAAGACTGTCGAATGGCACCAAAACTGAATACACATGCTTGGTAAACTCGGTAGGAGTTTGGGTTGAAACTTGGATCGAAAGCGTGAACGTTCGTAAGGCATAAGCTGCAAATAAGTTGTTTGGGAAAAGTGCTTATGGAGCTGGCATGAACTTTCCTTGGAGAATTGAGCTATGCTGAGATACCAGAATGTGCTAAAGTGAGTTCCAATACTTATAGAACCCACCTTCGGTAAATTTGGGTGATAATCCCTTTATTTGAAAGTTTTATATTTTGTGCCCTAATCCCTTTGCTTGCCAATTCCTTGTTAATTCATGCTTTAATCAGTCAATTTACAATAGAAAATCATTTCTAACATCATTGAGATGCTTGGGTAGGTTGGATTGAGCTAAAATGGTGAAAAATACATTTTTTGAGCAATTTCTGAACTGTCAAGCTCGCTACAGCGAGCTACAGCGAACAAGCTTTTTCTGGCACGGCACAGGGTCGCTATAGCGACCATCCCATCGCTACAGCGCGCTCACTTGAAACAGCTTGGCTAGCTGATCTGTTTCGGGTGATCCGGCGCGTTTATGCGAGGTTTTTCGCAATCGTTTTCTCCAAAATCTTTAAAGAATCAAGGACACTATTTTAACTCATCCTAAAGGCCTACAACAGATGAAAACATAAAGGAGCAAGGAATAGGCAACGCATTGGGAATGCTAGAACAAAGGGTAGATGTAATATCCCGCTTAGAAGTATCAGTTATACGTGTTAGAAGCTTAATGTGCAAACATGGCAAAGTTGTAATATGAGGGAATGGCAAAGTTGTAAATTGAGGGAAAGTGACTATTTGGATAAATATGAAAATTTTCCAAGTTTATCACTCAATTCTCACTCAAAGAAAATCAAAATTTTCTCACTCTTTCTCCCTCATTTTCGCCCCCCATCTTCACCTTCATCATCATCAAATCATCACCCCTTAAAGAATCAAACTTCTTCCTGAACTCTTGTGTTGCAAGTAAGCTTGTTTTGGAAATTTGGAGCAAGAAGAAGCTATAGAAAGCCAAGGATAGGAAGCTCTCTTGAGTAGAGGCTTTGAGTTTGAAGCTAGGGTTTTGCCTTAAGCTGTATGATGTTTGAGTATGTTGGGTTGTGCCAAGAATGGTGAAAATCATGTTTTGAAATTGCCCTATGCTGTCCAACTGCAGGTAAAATCGTGTCACGATTCTGCAACCGTGTCACGATTTTACAGGTAGAGTATAACACGATTTTTGGGTAGAAAATCGTGACACGATTTACAAATCGTGTCACGATTCCACAACACACAGGAACAGCTTGTTTTTCTTCTTTACTTGTACCATTCCAGCCGACCAATGCTACTTCAAACTCAACAAAGAACGTGCAATGGCTATGTATCCCTATTAAGTATTAGAGGACCTAACCCTTAGGGGATGTATAGATTAATAAGGGAGGCATATGGCTTGATAATTCGAGAACCTAAATAGGTGAACAAGGTTATAGACGTATTCATTTAGAATACATGGGCAATGGGAGTGCTTCGGCAATCATATTTACAGATAAGTTTATAGTGTTGGTTCTCCAACGATTATAGGTGGCTTATGAGAACGATAAGCCAAGAATCATAGGTTATAGGTTATATGTTACAGGAATGTTATATGATTATAGTAACAGATTATATGTTCATATGTTAAAGTCAAAGAATTATATCAAAGATAATGGCGTGTTCGCACGTTTCACAGTCATAGGGGTTGTTTAGCAGACTCCGGGGTTCGCCGGATGGGACTTCTCCGAGAGGGTTGTCCACACGTTTCATAGGGAGTCCGGTGTTAGCCTGATTGTCAGGAATTTCATCGGGTCATAGGGATGTTGTACTTCGGGGTTACTCCACCCGGATGCACTCCGTAAAATGAACTCAGATTAATTGTTTGTTCAACGCTAACAGCTAACATAAAACACTTTATTTGTATTATGTTTTACAGTTATAGTTAAAGTTATAGTCACAGGAAGTTTTACAGATACGGGTAGATTATAGTTATAGTTATAGGAAGTTATATCCTTTGGGGATAGAATTAAAGACTTGGCGATTCTAGTATCCCCTAAATTGCCAAGGTAGGCATGGCGACCCTAGGTTCCCTGTGGTTGCCAACAGTAGGTTGGGTAGAGCTCACTGAGACATTATGTCTCATCCCATTCCTTCTGGTGCAGGTTCACAAGCAGGATCACAGGCAGCACGCAACAAGGGTAAGGAGACGGCTACGGACTGATTGTGCTGATGTTATATGTTTATAGTTTGACTGTTTTATATGTTGCTGTACTTTGATGTACATGTATCAAAGAGGAATTGTATAAACTATGGATTGTAATATTACAATGTGGTGTAATATTTTGAATGAACTTTTTATATTGTAAATTAATGTATCCAGTACGAAATTTTAATACTCGTATAAGATCCTAGGTAATCTTATTATGGGTGTTACAATTTGGTATCAGAGCAGGTCGATTCAGACCGTGCCTTGGGTCATTAAAATACAATATAAGTTTATGGATCTCTTGGATCTGGGACATTATTCTAAATGTTATATCTAGTTGAAACTGATCACTTTGACTTGTGTATGACAGTTAGGATCAGATGTCCAGGAGAAGAAGAGGTCCTGGCAGGCCTAGAGTAAATCAGGCCAATGCTGAGGAAGCCGGAGGAGACCCTAATATGAATTTTTGGGCTCAAATGATGCAACAGCAGCAGGCGTTGCAGCAACAATATCAAGAGCAGCAGGCTCAAGCTGCATTACAGCATCAGCAGATGATGCTTATGATGCAGCAACAAGCCCAACAACAGGCCCAAACTCAGCATGAATGGATGGAGATGATGCACCAAGGTCAAGGTACTCAGCAGCAGACACCACCACCAGTAGTGGCTAATCCGTCCTTCCGGGAATTTAATAGGAACCACCCTCCTGAGTTTAATGGGGAAGGTGAACCTCCAGAAGCCAAGAGATGGCTAAAGCAGATTGAGAAAGTGTTCCGGATGGTGGAATGCCCAGAAGAGAGTAAGGTATTGTTGGCAACCAACCAGTTCAGAGGCGCAGCAGAAGATTGGTGGGAATCTGCTCAACGCCGAATGATAGCAAATGACATTGAGATTAATTGGGATAACTTCAAGGAAGCAATGCTAGAGAAGTATATCCCGATGTCCTACAAAGTAAAGAAAGAACAAGAGTTCCTTGAGTTGAAACAAGGTGGCATGTCAGTCACTGAGTTTACCAAAAAGTTTGAAGAGTTGTCGTACTACTCCTCTCACAACGAGTATGCCGGTAATGAGAACTGGAAGATGAATCAGTATAGGCGTGGGTTGAGAGGTGAAATTGATACAGCAGTGAGCCTTCAAAGAAATACCAGCTATGATGAAATGGTTCACGACAGTTTGGTTGCTGAAGCGGGTTTTGCCAAAATCGCTAAAGAGAAAGCTGCATTGTTTGAAAAGAGAAAGGGCAAGTTTCAAGATAGGTACCATGAGAATAAGCCTAAGGGCTCTCCTAAGAGGGGTAAGCAGTCGTTTCCACACCAGGCGAGTGCTGCTTGTAAATACTTTGGGAAAATGCATTACGGTGAATGCATGAGGCAAACAGGAGTGTGTTTCGGGTGTAGGCAGCCGGGGCACATTTTAGCAAACTGTCCAGAAAGGAAGAGTAAAAGTGGAGCTGAAGGTACTACTACAAGTAAAGGCAGGGTGTACTCCCTTGATGGTCAGAAGGCCTTGGCCAATGGAGACTTAATTGTCGGTATGTGTTACTTAGGCCAGGATCCAGTTAAAGTGCTTTTTGATTGTGGTGCAACATGTTCCTTTATTTCATACAAGTGTGTAGAAACATTACAGTTAAATATGTCACCGTTGATTCCTCCTATGATGGTATCTACAGCTACAGAAGGTGGAGTTGTAGCTAGTTTTATATGTGAAAATTGCCCGATCACTGTATCTAGCAAGACATACTACATAGTTTTGGTGTGTCTTCCCATGATACAATTAGATGTGATCCTAGGAATGGATTGGCTTTCTGCTAATCATGTGTACATTGGATGTGCGGAAAAGTGTATTTTTATGCCTACAGATGATACGACGGTAGGTGTGGCTTTATCAGAGTTAATTAACCGCACTCATCAGCTTACCCAGCATATGTGTACTCAGGATAGGGGTTTTTATGTGATGGTTACTGTGACTTCAGAATCAGAACTGAGTCCCAGTGACATTCCTGTTGTCAGTGATTATCTAGATGTTTTTCCTTCTGAGATAAGCAATTTACCCACAGAACGAGATGTTGAGTTTTCTATTGATCTCATCCCAGGATCGGAGCCAGTATCTGTGGTGCCGTATAGAATGTCACCGTCAGAGCTTAAGGAATTGAAGTCTCAGTTAGAGGACTTAATTCAGAAACATTTTATCAGGCCCAGTGTGTCACCTTGGGGTGCACCAGTGTTATTGGTTAAGAAGAAGGATGGTAGTATGAGATTGTGTATCGACTACCGCAGGCTGAATAAAGTGACAATTAAGAATAAATATCCACTACCAAGGATTGATGATCTTATGGATCAACTCAAAGGAGCCGCAGTATTCTCAAAGATTGATCTCAGATCAGGATACCACCAGATTCGTATCAAATCGTCAGATGTGTCCAAGACGGCGTTCAGAACACGTTACGGACATTATGAATTTCTGGTTATGCCGTTTGGAGTGACTAATGCTCCAGCAGTGTTTATGGACTACATGAATAGAATTTTCCAGCCTTACCTGGATCAGTTTGTGGTAATTTTTATTGATGATATTTTGATCTATTCAAAAGACTCACAGGAACATGCTCAGCATCTGAGAATTGTTTTGGACATCCTCAGAGAAAATCAGTTATATGCAAAATTCAGCAAATGTGAATTTTGGTTGTCGGAAATCCAGTTTTTGGGGCATGTTATCTCCAAAGGAGGAGTGTCGGTAGACTCATCTAAAGTTGAAGCTGTCCTTAATTGGGCCAGACTAGTGAATGTAACAGAAGTTCGGAGTTTCCTGGGTTTAGCAGGTTACTACCGAAGATTTATTATGTGATTTTCACAGATTGCTTTGCCTTTGACACGCCTCACGAGGAAAGATGTGCCTTTCGTCTGGAACGAAGATTGTGAGAAAAGTTTCCGGACATTGAGGAAGAAATTATCCAAGGCTCCAGTGCTAGCAATACCGGATCCCGAAAAGAAATATGTTGTATATTGTGATGCGTCCTCTAAAGGACTGGGCAGTGTGCTCATGCAAGAAGGTAATGTAATAGCTTATGCTTCTCGGCAGCTTAAATCTCATGAGGAGAATTACCCTACTCATGACCTTGAATTGGCAGCTATAGTTTTTGCTTTGAAAGTATGGAGGCACCATCTATATGGAGCACAGTTTGACTTGTTCAGTGACCACAAAAGTTTAAAGTATTTGTTCGATCAACGGGAACTGAACATGAGACAGAGAAGATGGATGGAATACTTAAAGGATTTTGATTTTGAATTAAAGTATCACCCGGGAAAGGCGAACGTAGTTGCTGATGCCTTAAGCAGGAAATCTTTGATGAGAACAGAAGTGCTGATGCACACTTGTGGTTTGTATGAGAAATTTAGAGATCTTAATCTCAGTGTCACAGAGTTGAATGATGGCATCTTGTTGCAAAGATTAGAGGTTACTTGTGATTTGCGGTCCAGAATCGCACAAGCTCAAGAATCGGATATGGATCTTCAGAGGAGGATTGGGCAGTCAGAGATTTCAAGGGCATTGGATGGTACTCTGCTGTTTGAAGGTAGAGTTTGTGTTCCTAATGATGCTAATTTAAAAAGGTTGATTTTGGAAGAGGCACACAAGAGTAGTTTCAGTATTCACCCAGGTACCACTAAAATGTATCAAGATTTAAAGAAAGATTATTGGTGGCCGGGGATGAAGACCGATATTGCGGAATTTGTATCACGATGTATTGTGTGTCAACAAGTAAAGATTGAACATCAGAGACCTGCAGGTATGCTAGTACCATTGGAAATCCCTCAGTGGAAATGGGAAGAGATCTCTATGGATTTTGTGACAGGGTTACCTCGAACTCAACGGGGACATGATTCGATTTGGGTAGTGTCGCGTCGAATTTCGGATGTCAAGCTATTGGGGAAGCTTGGAATCACTAATTCTAAATTACGACTGAACTTTTAATTTTTCGGGGAAAAAGGAAAAAAGTTCTAAATTACCTTGAGAAAAGATTTTAGGTTCGAAAGTCGATTATGTGAGGGGAAGGTATTAGCACCCCTCACATCCGTTGTACTCAACGGGAACCTCTTAGTCGGCTTAGGCTTAAAATGGTTCGATGTTTTACTTACGTGTTTAAATATGTATAAAAGGAAATATATAAAAGACATAATGCGGGATAAAGAAAGAGATAAAACAAACGAAAAGGGAAAAACAAGTTTTTTATTAATGGGCTTGACAAGATGTCGATCTTGCTCCTACGTATCTCCCGGTAGTCGGAGAATTCAAAGCGTACGTAGTTCTTTGGTAGAAAAAACGTTTGTATGTTGATTCGTTTTAGTTAAAAAAAAGGTTTGATCGCGTCCGAGCGAAAAAGTTTGAAAAAAAAGAAAAAGTGTAATGAAAATAAATGTCAACTGCTCGGGTTGTTGCCGAACTGGCCATTGACGACAAGAAAGTAAAAGTCAGCTGCTCGGGTTGTTGCCCCACTGACGACAATGCATAAAAATAAATGATTTGATGAAAAAGTTTTACGCTCGGACGTGAGCAAAGGTTTTAAAAACGTACGAAGACGTACAAAGTTTTAAAATGGTGAAAGATGGACGCTAGGCGATAAGCTCGCGCGAGCCGTGAATGTTTTTTAAAAATAAATAAACAAAAGGCAAACGCACTGAGACGAAAAATTCGCGCAAGGCGTAAAAGGGTAAAAATAAGACGCGCAAGGCGCGAACGGTTCGGATTGGCCACGAGAGCCAAGAAAAGGGTAAAAATGGCCACAAGGGGGCCAATGGAAAGTTTAGCGTACTAGACGCGTCAAGGGTGGAATGACGATTGCCCGAGCGACGAGACATACGTCACGCATTCGTGCAATCGAGGTTTGGGGAGACATACGTCAAGCCATTCCCGTTTCATTCAAGTTTGGTTTTGTTACTCTAAGGAATCTCAAAGGGATCCAAAGCTTTTTAAAAAGAAAAGTTAAAGAAAAGAAAAACAACACGAACAAATTTGTTGTTCGGTTTTATTAAAAATCATGAACGTGACTTGTTGCTTAAGTTATTGAAACTCAAGAACAAGTTTGGTTCAAGTTTGAATGGCAAACACAATCATAAAACATGCAAAACGTTGGAAAGTTCACAAGTTCGGCCCAATTCGAGCTTGGTTAAAAAGAGTGAGCGAACTCGGCTTAAGTTCGCGTTTGGATTAAAAATCATGAACAACATGGTTGTTCAAGTTTGTTTTTGAAATAGACGAACTTAGCTTGCTGCTCAAACTTGGTTTTTGAAAATATTAAGAACATAACTTGTTTCACAAGTTATTCAAAATTTGTCGCACGAACTTGTGGAATCTTCAAAGTTGTGCATGATTATGAGTTGGGTTTGGACCAAAATGGTTTTAACCCTCTTTAGGTTCTGAATCAAGGGCTAGAATCCCAAAAATTTGACATTTGAATGCCTGATTCATGTTCTGAATTTCACATACTTCGCAGAGCAACCAGAACTTGGCTCTGCGAAGTCAGGTTCTGGTGTGTTCGCAGTGCGAGCAAGGCTTGGCTCTGCGAAGTATGCGAATTTCTTAACTCAGAAGCTGTTTCTGAACAGAAGTTCAGAAACTGCTTCTAAGCAAGATTCAGAACCTAAAGGAGGTTAAGAAACTTGACAAAAAGGAAGAAAAAAGGGTAGAAAAACACAATTTTAAAGCTTGGCCCCTTTGAGGTCCTTTTTGAGGCTCAAAGGAGGTTTTGGTTCACAAAACAAAATTGGACAAAGCAAGATATGCAAACAGCAAATACAATAGAAAAGAAAGGTTATAGGAGACTTACAGAACTCCTAGCAATGCTTGAACAAGACTGGAAGTGGCTTGCTTGCTTTGTGAAAGGTTATGAACAAGGTTCAAAGTGTTTGTGATGGACTGATTTTGTGCTGCAATGCAAGGGATTTTTGGTGTGAATTTCGTGTGTATTGGCTCTCTGAAATGGTCTGTTTCTGACTGGTTTTTAATGTGTTCAATTGTGTATTCAATGGTATGAAATCCTAGTGTCTTGCATTCCCTTTTATAGGCAAAAATGCAATCTATGTAATGATGAACAATGATGAACAAAATCCTAAAACACTAGCTGATCATGAGCTAAACTCAGGCTAGATCACTTTGCATTTAATGCTAATGGATAGGAATTGCTTTGCCTTGTGCCAAGGGGCAAGGTCTTGACTGATCTCAGCCACAAATGCTATTGATTCTAGAAGGTAATGATGGTAAAATCTGTAAATCAGGGCAGCTGCAAAAGGGATGATTCTTGGGATCAATCCTTGCAATCTTGGAAGGTCAAACAATCAAAACGTGTACTGCCATGTACAGGGAGATTGGGGGAATCAAAATCAGCATGTGGGCTTATGTGTGGGGGAAGAAATTCAGGTCAAAACAGGGCATGTCACACAGCTTTTTTGCAACATAAACCACTTGGGATTGACTGGTTTTGGCAGGGTAAAAGGGAAGGAAATGGATCAAGCAGCTGGCTGGCATGTTTAGGTTGGGTGAGGGGTCAATTTGGGGGGACAAAATCTGACCAAGGATAGCCAATTTGTTTGATCACATGAGAGGTTGGAAGAAAGTTCTTCTTTCCTTTTACCTTTAATGTCACACATTAAATCTTGCCTTGCTGCACCAAATCAGTCACAAAATAACAAGAATGCAAGTAATAATGCTACTAATGATAATTGTAGTTGAAAGCAAAAAAGATAAACAACTATATAAAAATCTGCAGAATTTTCGCAGAGGTCGCAGTGCGAAGGTGAGTTCGCACTGCGAACTCCACTTTTTTTAATTTTTGTATTAAAAAATAAAAGGTAAAAAATGGGGAAATAAATAATAATATATAATAATAATAATAATGATAAAAATGCAAATGACAATGATAATGAATAAAAATAGTAATGACAATGAAAATGATGATTGTAAATAAAACTTAATAACATTAAAAGATAAAAACTAATAGTAATAAAATAATAATGATGTTATTAAAGGAAAATAAAATAACATAACAATAATAATATTAAGGATAATGATGATGATGATATAAAATATTATAGCAATAATAAAATAATAAAAAATATATAAAAAATATAACACCCATAAAAAATATAAGTCAAAAAATGGGGTATGACAGATGCCCCTATTTAAGTTTCTTCGTCCCGGAGGTTGAAAATGTGATTTGAAATGGACGGGCCGAAGAGACTTAAATATAGAGTACGCCATTTTTTGACTAAATATTTTCCCGAGTTATAAATGCTATAAATGCATGCAATGCAAATGTTATGAATGCTTGTAATGTAACTATGGATGCAAAGGATGATAAAAAGGAAGACCACACTGGGGATAGGTGTCAGCTGTTCGGGTGGTCGCCGAACTGCCACTGACAACAAAGAATGAAAAGGTAAATGCCAGCTGTTCGGGTTGTTGCCGAACTGGCCACTGGCGACAAAAGAATGAAAAGAATGTCAACTGTTCGGATGTTGCCGAACTTGCCATTGACGACGGGAAATAAAATGTCAACTGTTCGGATGTTGCCGAACTTGCCATTGACGACAGGAAAATAAAATGTCAACTGTTCGGATGTTGCCGAACTTGCCATTGACGACAGGAAAATAAATGTCAACTGTTCGGATGTTGCCGAACTTGCCATTGACGACAGAAAAAGGAAATGTGAAAGATGTCAGCTGTTCGGATGGTTACCGAACTTGCCACTGACGATACTGGGGATGCGGCTGACAAGCCGTTCCTTACAAAAAAAAATGCCCCTTCAATCGGGGAGAAAGAATGCACAAGCTGTTCATTGAAGAACTTGCCACTTGGCACAACACTGGGGAGTACGCACAAGCTGTTCATTAAAGAACTGTCACTTGGCGTAAGACTTGACAAAAAGACGCGCAAGCTGTTCGTTTGAACTGCCACTTGGCGCAAAAGGATGACATTTCTGTAACAGATGAACTGGGGATGACACTGGGAAAAAAGAATTCACGAATTGCTCGCGATTGTTTGGTGAGACTCATGATGGTTAGAAATAACCATGTATGACATGCTGTATGCATATGTATGAATGCATGAATGTACGACTGTCACGGAGGACGTCATGTGAGGGATGAATTTGTACTGGGGATACCCAACTTGTTTGTTAAGGAATCGTCCCTTGATGTGAGATGCATGCTAATGAATGATTATGATATGCTGCATGAATTATGCTGACCTGAGGGATGACAGACATCACGTGGGACGCTGGGGAACTATGGTTTGAATGCCGAGCAAAGTCGGGCTTGGATGATGCAAGACTCCACTGGGGGTATGCCAATAAGATTGGGCTTCGCTCGTGGATTCACTGGGGATATAAGGATCATTTTGGAAGCATGATCGATATCCAGCTCTGATGCCAATGGTAATTGGGCTTGTGAGAATGGAACAAATATTGACTTCTTGGGGAATTGGTAGTCCACTGGGGATTGTGCTAATCCGCTGGAGAGAGGAACTGATGATTCCGTCGGGAATGCTTATGCCTTGGTCGGTCTTTGCCTGAAGGGTCCTTTCGGGCTCTTAACTCACTGGGGAATTTTTTGATTAATTCACCAAGGATTCTGTTGGGGGATTCCTTTTCGCGATTGACTATGCTTGGCCTGCGAAGCGTTATCTGCTTTAAGGATAGACATTGATGTTCACTCTGAGTATTCGCAAGTTCGAAAAGGAATGTGTTTGTCATTTGGATAAAAAAATGAAGACTCATGTAATAAATTTTGAAAAAGTTTTTTTTTGTTTTGGAAATACTATCATCAAGAATAAAAATGAATGAAAGAAACATGACAAAAGATGTAAAGAAAGTTGGGAAATGAAATTTATTAAAGGGGTGATAGCCTGTCAAAGGCGTGGCTCCACAAATCTTACAAAGCTTAAAAAGGGTAATATAAAAGGGAAGGGTACATTGAACGCGATGGCCACTAGTATCCCTAATAACTTTGAATTCCTTGTTTGGATGCTTCCGATTCGGAGTCTTCAGACAATTGATGTGTCCCGAGTAGATCACGACCAATCCGATGTAGTTACCTTGTCTTTTGATCCTTAATTTTTGCATAGGTCATCCTTTCAGATGCTTGACCTATCAGGATAGCTATTTCTGTTTTATGTCTCTAATTTTTGCCTGGACCGCCCTTTCAAGTTTTCAGTCCACCGAGACGCTCTTTTTTGCTTAAGCCTCCCTTTCAGGTTTTCGACTTACCGAGCTATTCTTTGTTTTTAGACAAATATCTTCTTGACTACATCGGAGTTCACAGGACGCGGAAAATCCTCACCGTCCATGTCGTGAGAATCA